>VMDO01007753.1:13484-72473 GCA_007922755.1 Pedetes capensis | reverse complement strand
CCATTTGCAGCAAAATGGATGGAATTAGAGAAAATTATTTTGAGTGAACGAACACGCGCTCAGAAAGAGAAACACCACATGTTCTCACTCATATGAGGGAGCTGATTCAAAATTACAAGAAGGAAAAATCTTATTCAAAGGTCAGATCATAATAAAAGGGGGGGGGAAGATAAGAATGATGTCACTATAAGTGGACTAGAAAATGCATGTAATTGTTCTAACAAGATAAAAATAAAGACCACTACAGGAAAAGTTTCTATCTTAAACAAAACTGGAACCCAAGGACATATAGAAAAATACTACTAAGTAAAAGATAGAGAAGACTTAGATGGGAAACTTAAATGGGAAGGGTGGGAGGGGGGAAGCAGAGGGGAGGGTAAGGGGTAACCTATATGAATAATGTTTATCAAAATGCATATATGGAAATGTCACAATGAAAAGCATGTCAAAATGAATCACAAAAAAAAGAAAGAAAAAAGATGTATTGACAGAATCTCACCAAGTTGCACAGGCTGCCTGTGGCCTCAAACTCGAGATCCTCCTGGATCAGTCTCCCAAGTCACTGGGATTACAGGCATGCGCCACTGCACCTGGCCGGTAAATAAGTCTTAAATGGCAAATTCAGTCTAATATTCCAGTCTCCATAAGCCTTTGAATCTTTTCTTCTATATTTAATCAAAGAAGGTCTGGGTTTTATATTTTGTTTTTGTTTTGTTTTTGTTTTTGAAGTGTTGGGAATCAAACCCAGGGCCTCATGCATACTAGGCAAGTGAGTGTTCCACCAATCCTGTATTTCCAGATCACTCATTGTGGGCCACTTTGTGCTCTACATTTCACCCAACCAAGCAACCAAACTGTTAGAGCCCCTTCTAACTCCCTAAGCTGTACCGTTAAATCCAATCACTGCTTAGTGAGCCAATATCAATACATTCTTCCCTATCCAACATTATACTCTTACCACCACTATCCCACACACTCCTATCCATTTCCCACATATGTTCCCCAGATTTCTGTCCATATAAGTTAAAAAACTGAAGGAGTTCTTTTGGAGTCTGGTGCCCTTCTCCTGGGTCATACTTTGTGGCTCACTTTTAGAAACCTGCTGAGACTTGAATCTAGCTATAGATCTAGAGGGCTGGAGGTTAGCTCAGTTGGTAGAGTATTGCTCTGCACTGAGGCCCTGGGTTCGATCCCTAGCACCATGAAAATGAGAGAAGGACCTGGCAGCCCACTCCTTTAATACGAGCAACTCAGGAGGCAGAGGCAGGAGGATTGCAAGTTCAAGGCCAGAGGCAGCCTATGTAACTTAGTGAGACCCCGTCTCAAAACACAAAGTGAAAAATGGCCTGTGGGTACAGCTCAGTAGTTGAGCACATGGAAAAAGCATGCATGAGGCCCTGGGTTCAACTCCCCAGCACCACAAAAAAAGAGAGAAAAGAAAGAAAGAGAAGAAAAAGAAAGAAAAGAAAGAAGAAAGGAAGAAAGAAAGAAGAAAGAGAAGGAAGGAAGGAAACACATCCTGTGAATATCACAGAAGCACTGATATAGTGCCAGATGTAGAGTCCCTGTGAGTCAGACCTGACTTGATGGCACCTAGCAAAAACAACATAGATTTAGAAGCAAAAGTGGGGTCGCACAGAGAGGTCCTAAGGAGAATCAGCATTTTCATATATAGCAGCTTCTTTGGAGAGAGGTCATCATGGTTTCCTCAGGCAATTTAAGGTTAATCACCTTAGACAAGGGTAAAGAGGCCTCTTCCAGTAAAAATTTGACTTTGGGAAAGTAAGATTAAAAAAGGTTTCCTGGTACTTTTGCTATAAGAATTTGAATCCTAAAGGAAAGTTATTAAAAGGCTGCTGCAACAAAATACCATAGACTGGGTGACTTATAACAATATTTATTTATTTTTCATAGTTCTGAAGGCTGGGAATTCCAAGATCAGGCATTGGAAGATTCAGGTGTCTGGTGAGGGTCTGCTTCCTGGTTCACAGGTAGTTGTCTTCTCACTGTGTCTTCACATAGCAGAAGGGACAAGGGAATTCTCTCTTATAAGGACACTAATCCTAGCTAATTGCCTCCCAAAGGCCCCACCCACCTCTAGGTACCATCATATTGGGGACTAGGATTCAACATATGTGAGGGTGGGGGAGAGCAAAAATGTTCAGTTTATGGCAAAAACAGTAGAGTAACATATACAAATAACTTGAGGGAAAAAATTACCATTTAAAAACTATTAAAATGTTTGCTATAGTGTGGATATCAAAAGTCCCCCAAAAGCCTACGTGTTAATGGCTTAGTCCTGGGATGCATTATTAGGAGGTGTTGGAACCTTTGGCAGGCAATGCCTATAGGAGGTCCAAAGCCATTGGAGGCATGCCCTTGAAAGGGATTGTGGAATCCTAGTCTCTTCCCCTCTCTCCTTGCCCACTCCCCGACATTCCCCCTCTTCCTCATGGCTCAAAATATAATGTACTGCCCTTGCCAAGGGCTCAAAGGAATGGTCACCAAATACTAGACTGGGCCTCCAGAACCATGAGCCAAAATAAACATTTTCTCTTTATAAGTTAATTACCTCAGGCACGTCATTATACTAAGGTGAAGCTGACCAATACAATATTTAGCTGAATTTAAATTATATCAGCCAGGTGCAATGGCACACACCTGTAATCCCAGTGACTAAGGAGGAAAAGGCAAGAGGATTATGAGTTTGAGGCCAGAGGCAGCCTGTACAATTTGTCTCAAAATTTAAAAAAAAATAGAAAAAAGGGGGTTAGGATACAGCTCAGTGGTGGAGCATTTCCCTAGCATGCATGAGGCCCTGGTTTCAGCCTCCCCCTGAGTACTGCAAAATTAATCCATCCATCAATCAATAGTAATAAATAAACATACTATATTATTATTTATTATAGTAAGCTCCAGGCCAATCTTAGCTATACAGAGAGAGATACTGTCTCAAAAAACCTAAAGAAAAGAAATAAAGAAAAATTAAGCTGAGTGTGGTGGCATACTTCATAATTCCAGCACTCAGGAGGCTGAGGCAGGAGAAAAGCAAGTCCAAGACCAACCTGGACTACATAGTGAGAACTTGTCTCAAATAAAACAAGAACAAAATAGAAATTCTAGCTAATGGAGAGGGACCATAAATTCTCCTTCTCTTATTTATTACCACCTACTTGAACAAAAAGCATTTCTCATTGATGGCAACAATCAGGAATTTGAAGAAATCATTAGTAAAAACTCTTGATCAGGAATTTTGTGTAGCTGTTTCCAGCATAATACTTTATATAAAATGTATGTTCACAGAAGATGCTTGAGTATATCATTAAAAATGGGGGGGGGGGGGCTTTAGGTATTTGTACAAAGATTTACTATCTTCTTTAATGCTGCATGTTTTCTTTTTTACTGTACCTACCAGGTGGTAGAGTGCTGTGGTGCACTCTCTGAGACCCCATGTTCAATCCCAGCACCGCAAAAACGGGAGAAGGACTTGGCAGCCCACTCCTGAAACAATCCCAAAATAATCTGCCATTGAAAACCCTATGGATAGTAAAGAAGCATGAACACAGTGTCAGGCATGGCACAGTATTGGGGAGTATTTCCTTCTGTTGTACATAGGGTTACTCACTATGAGTCAGACCTGACTCAACGGCACCTAACAACAACAATATAAAGTGAATACAATGTTTTTACGAGTCCCCTTTCTATCCCTTTCCCAGCACCCCTAGACCCTCTCCAAGTCAGAATCACAGGCATGGCCAGGGTGATGTTTCTTTTGAGACGGAGGGAGGCTTCACACTCCAAGCAGTTTGACAACTTCTGGGTGAGTAACCAGTCCCAAGTACCACTCAATATGTCCTCTCTTCCTGGGTCCTTTTCTGCTCCCTTGAGCCTCAGCTTTTGATCTGCAATGGCTGGTTGTGTATAGGCACCAGTATTAGGGATGTTCCAGGCCAAGCTATAAGTTAAACAGGTGACCACAAGGCCATACCTGCATGACAGGCCCACCCACAGACTGATGTCTGCAGTTAGGGAAAGCAGGAAGAAATGGATGCACCAGGCACTGGCCTGGCCTGACTGTAAACCCTAGTCTTGGAGAGAGGGCTGGCTGTTTATCTACACTCCTGTCTGGAGCTGATCACAGGACAAATGGGGGATGACATCATCCAAGGGACAGGGAGGTACTAGAGCAGGGGTCCTCAGAAGACAATGAGGCCTTAATATCAGGTAAAGGGCAAGAAGGGGTTCAATCCTAGCAGCACCCTCCTGGAAACAGTTGAGGGGATGAAATGGCCAGAGAGGAGACTGGCCTTGATGGCATCTCCAGAGCTAGAGTCCCTTCATAGCCAACCCCAACTCCCAAACCCCTCTGGACTAGGTCTCCTCTACTTACCTTCTTCCCCAAGAAAGAGATGGGGAGCCACTGGAAGATGCCTCAAGGGAAAAAAGATGGACCTGGAACATGAAGTGAAGGTGAGGTCTCTTTACCTCAAAGAGCTCAGTGTCCCCCAACACTGCTTTGAGCCTGTGATCTTTCCCAACATCCCCATAGTCTGCAGAGGCAATGAGTCATAGCACTCCCAAGCCTCAGTGACCCCGGCTGTCTAAAGTATATAGAACTCTACATTTCCCCACCTCAGCTCCCTCCCATCCTGCTTCAGGTGCCCTGTCATTCCCAGTGAGGCAAGTTGGGCCCCGCTGTCTGGTCTCCAGGCCGAACCCTCAGGTGCACTCTTCCTCCTTCCAAACTGGAAAAACTCCTATTCCTCTGTCCAGACAGTTAGAACCATCTTCTCTGTGGGGTCTTCCCTCAGGCCTAGAAAAGTAGGAAAAAAATGTAATTGAAGTAAAGAACATAATAGATGGGTATATTAGTCAGGTGGTACATCACTGTGACAGAGAAAACAACCAAAACAAACTTATGTGGGTAAAGATTTATTGGAAGCTTACAGTTAGAGGATTTTCATCTATAGAGGACACGCAGACATGGTGGGGACCATGGCAGAGAACCTCACAGCACTACAGTGAGGAGCACATCAGGAGAGTGACCAGAGCTGAATGTATGGGTAAAAACCTCCAAGGTCCTGCCACCAGGGACCACTTTCACAAAGGTAGGATTCTGCATCCCAAAGTTCCATAACCTCCCAGACAATGCCACTAAGTGGGGACCAAACATTTAAACATGTGACCTTTGGGGGTCATTTTAGATTCAAACCATGACAATGGGATAAACTGTAGGTTGACTATAGATGTAGAATGACTAAAGTAACTTAGAAGATCAGATTGAGGAACTCTCAGAAAGGAGCAGGAAAGAATAAGAATATAGATAATATTAAAGATGAGAAAGAGAGAGTGGAAGTGCTAGCATCTTGGACTGGAGATGTGGGTCAATGATAGAGCATTTGCCTAGTATGCATGAGGCCCTGGATTCAACTCCAAGCACTACACACACACACAAAAAGAACTACCTAGAAATCCTACAATAAGTCTAACAGGGTATGTAAGTCCTTTATGAAGAAAACTATTACATTTTTTTGCAGTGTTGGGGATTGAAGCCAGGGCCTTGGCATGCTATGCAGGTGCTCTGCCACTGAGCTACACCCCAGCCCCATAGGACAATTTTTTGTTTGGTTGGTTTTTTGAGACAGAGCCTCACTATGGCTGGCCTCAAATTCATGATCCTCCTGCCTCTGCTTCCCAAGTGCTAAGGTTACAAATGTGCACCACTATGCCTAGCTCCCATAGAATTTTTAAAGAGATATTAAAGAAGATGTAAATGTAGTGAATACACTGTATTCATAGGCTGGTAGACTCAATGTTACAAAAATGTCAGTTCTTCACAAATTTATCTACACATTCTGTGATTCCAACTAAAACTCTGATGGAGGTTTTTTGTTGCTGTTGAATTCTAAAATGTATCTAGAAATGGAAGAGGTCAAGTATAATAGCCATGATTCCTGAAGAAGAAGGACTACATGGGAAGTTTTGCTCTACCAAATGCCAAGGTTTTTGTTATGAAGCTATAGTACTTAAGACTATAATACTGACACAAGGATAGAAAAATTGCCCAATGGAACACACAGTTTAGAAAAAGAACCATTCCTATTTGCATACATGAATCAACAAAAATGTGGCCATGTAAAGCCGTGGTAGCAGGGCAATCTTTTCGATAAATGGTGCTGGGGCAGGTTGGGTGTCGAAATTAGAAAAGAAAACCTGGAACTAAATTGGATGTTTACCTCATTCCAAACATTTTTTTAAAAATCAGGCAACTCTCACATAAATTATAGAACTAAATGTCTATAGCAAAGAAAACAACATCAAAGAATATTTTTGACATTGGAATAGTAAAAGATTTCTTAAACATCAGAAGTACAAACCATGGAATGAAGGGGTTGATAGAAATGACATTTGAAATAACTCCTTTTCATCCAGATACATTATAAACATTGCAAAAGTAAATCACAAAATAGGAAAATATATTGTATCACTTAAAACCATCAAAGATTCACATCCAGATTATAAAATTAAGTCCCATAATTCAACAAGAGAAAGATGGATAATCAATAGAAAAATATGCAGAGTTCAACAGTCATTTCACAAGACAGTACCAGAATGACAGTAATAATATGGAAAAGAATCAGATGTAGTGGTACATGCCTATAATCCCAGCACTCTGGAAGCTGAGGCAGGAGGACTGTGAGTTCCAGACCAGCATCAGCTACAAAGTGAGTTTCAGGCCACCCTGGGTTATATAGTGAGACCTTGTCTCAAAAAAAAAAAAAAAAAAAAGAGTAAAACAAAACCCAAGAATATAAAAAGGTGCTCTGCTTCATTAATTATCAGGATAGTATCAACTTAAACCACATGAAATACCATTTCACAATCTTCAGATGATTGGCAAAAATTTTAAATGGACCATACCAAGGGTATGTAAAGATGTGGAATAGTAGCACCTCTCATACTCTGGTGATGGGAATATACAGCAGTAAAACTACTTCAGAAAAGTCTGACATTAGCTAGAAAAGATGAAGATGTTTACCCTTTGTAAAACAATTCTGTTCCTTGGTATATGTCCTACAGAAATGCATGCCTACATATACCCAGAGACATGTTCTTGCAGCATATAATGAAAAATCAGAAATAATCCAAATGCTTTTCAGAAATAGAGTAGATAAATTATGGTAGATTTGTGCAACTGAATACTATACAGTCAAGAAAAAAAGTATACTGTTACCTTGGCACTCAACTACAATCTGTTCTAGAAGGCTGGTTGAGTGCTGATCAGTTCAAGTACCAAACATTTTTTGCCATAAATAATGTAAATAGCCGGGTGCAGTGGTGCATGCCTGTAATCTCAGTGGCTTGGGAGGCGGAGGCAGGAGGATCACAAGTTCGAGACCAGAGGCAGTCTGTGTAATTTAGTGAGACCCTGTGTCAAAAAGTAAAAAAAAAAAAAAAATGGGCTGGGGATGTAGCTCAGTGGTCCAGCACTTGCAGAGCATGCAAGCGCGAGGCTCTGGGTTCAACCCCCAGTACCAAAAAAAAAAAAAAAAAAAGAAAGAAAGAAAAAAGAAAAAAGGAAAAAAAAGAAATGATGTAAGTGTATTCATTGGTTCTAGCACCATGCTGAATGGCTAATTGAGACACACATACGCCACTCACATACTTAGCAATAAGCTCTTTTTAAAATTCAATTATTCATACTGTTTTCCTCTTTTAGTGCTAGAAAGTTTCTTGGGTGCCATAATGATCATATGGTATACATATGTGTATATACATTAAAAGAAAAACCCACAAGATCATGAGAATAGCACCAGAACAGGTCTTCACAGCTTGAAATTGACACACAAAGTGACATTTTGCCCTTCTTTCACCCAGAAGCGTCGGAGGTAAGCATGGCATCTCCTATAAGTTTTAGTACAGTGGTCAAGTGCCAAGCAAGTGGTCAAGCACTGAAGTAGAATTCTCACAAAAGTATTGATTGAGGACTGAAATGCTCAAGCACAGAGCAGTTCAAGTGCTGAGGTACCACTGTACAGCTATTTGTAAAAACATGAATGAATCTAAAAATGTTAATGTTGAAAGCCAGATACAAAGGAACACACAGTCTGACTCCATTTATATGATGTTTAAGAAACAGGCAAAACTGAGCCAGACATGGTGGTGCACACCTGTAATCCTAGCACTCAGGAGGCAGAAGCAGAAGGATCACTGTAAATTTGAGACCAGCCTGGTCTATATAGTGAGTTCCAGGCCAGCCAGGGCTACATAGCGAGACTCTGTCTCAAAAAAACAAACCACAACAAAGAAAACAAACAAACAAACAAACAAACTCAGGCAAAATTAAACTACACAAATAGGAATTCATACTTAGGTAGTAAAATTTAAAAGAAAATTAAGGAAATAATTTCCATCAAAGTTGATGACTGGATCTTAAATCAAATAATCTATTAAAAGATATTTGGGTTAATTTGAGAAATTTTTAATATGACATTAAAGAGTTGTTGTTAAATGTGTTAGACACATTAATGTTATTGTAATTATATAAGGAATGTCATTTTTCTTTTCTTTTTTGCAGTACTAGGGGGTTGAACCCAGGGCCTCACACATACTTTGCAAGTGCTCTGCCACTGAGCTGCACCCCGACTCCTTTTTTGCTTTTTAAATTGAGGCAGGGTCTCATTAAGTTGTGCTGACTGCCTCTGGACTCAAACCTGCAGTCTTCCTGCCTCTGCCTCCTGAGTCGCTTGGATTACAGGGATGCGCCACCATGCCCAGCTCAGGAAAGGTCATTTTTCTAAGGTGCATTCTTAAGTTCTTAGGGGTGAAATGACAATGCCTGCAACTTACAGAAAAGAGAGGGAGAGAGAGAGAAGGAAAAGAGTGAGCACAAGAGTAAAGAGGCTGGCTATATGAATCAAATTTGGCAAAAGGTTGTTGATTCTTGATGACGTATTCATAGAGGTTTTATTATACTGAGCTTCCACTTACATTTAGAAATTTTCACAATACACACTGTTAGAAGGATAAAAATATGTCAGGTAATCATTTCTGGGCCGGAGGGAGGGAGTTGTGATAAGGAAAGGATGTATAGGAAGTTTCTTTGGCTTTGGTAATTTTCTATTTCTTGACCTCAGTGATGACTACTCAGATGTTTTTTAAAAAAATTGTTTACACATACCTTTTCTTGCATATGGTTATGTTTAACAATTTTAAAAGGTAAAACAAAACAATTTTGTGTGAATACTCTCTGATTGTAATACAAACTCTTTCAGGTAAATAATACTCTAATAATAGGCAGTGTCTTTTGACCATTTATGAACAACAATAAATATATATTGTTGCTATGATTAAGAAAAATATTTTAAAGGCAAGATTATGGCTTTCAATTTTTAGTTCAAGATACCTTCAAACTCTGGGGAGCTTCTTTCAGTGCCCTAAAAAGAAATCTCTCTTACACAAAAATTAACTCAAACTGGATCATAGACCTAAATGTAAAACTCAAATCTGTGACACCCTTAAAAGATAACATTGGAGAAAGTCTAGATGATGTTGGGTTTGGTGATGACATTTTAGATACTACACCATGGGCACAATCCATGAAAGAAATAATTGATAAGATGGACTTCACTAATTTTAAAAACTATGAAAGACACTGCCAAGAATATGAGAAAACAAGCTACAGACTGGAAGAAAATATTTGCAAAAGATATCTGATGAAGGACTGGTATCCAAAATATACAAATAACTCATAACACTCTACAATAAGAAAACAAATAACCCTCTCACTCTTAGGTATATATCCAAAGAAGATGAAACCAGTATGTGAAGAGGCATCTCCACTCCCACATTTATTGCAGCACTATTCACAATAGCTAAGAAATGGAAACAACTTCAGTGTCCATCATCTTGATGAATGGACAAAGAAAATATAGTACATATACACAATGGAATGCTATTCAGCCATAAAAAGGAATGAAATCTAGTTGTTTGCAACAACATGGATAGAACTGGAGTCTTTATGTTAAATTAAATAATCCAGCCACATAAATACAAGTACTGCATGATCACACTCATCTGGGATCTAAAAAAGTTGATCTCATAAAAGTGTAGAGTAGAATGATGGTTACCAGAGACTGGGGAGAGTAGGGGAGGGGGAATGATAAGGAGAAATTGATGAATGGTGTTAGGTTTAAATATGAAATGTCCCACACAGTTTCATTGTTGGGGGCCTGGTCTCTGGCTGATGGTGCTATTTGGGGAGGTGGAGGACTTTAGAAGGTGGTACCTCGCTGAAGGAAGCAGGTTACTGCGAATGTGCCTTTGAAGGTTATACCTGGTTCTTGGTCCCTTTCTCTCTTTGCTTCTTGTCCACCATGATGGGAACAGCTTCCTCCACACACTCCTACTGCCATGATGTCCAGCCTTGTCTCAGGCCCAAAGTAATGGAACCAGCCAACCCACAGACTGAAACCTCTGAGACTATAAGCCAAAATAGATCTTTCCTCCCTTAAATTCTTTATGCCAGGCATTTTGTCATCATAAAGAACTTAAGGTATTTTGTCATAGCAATGCAAAAGTAACTAACACTGATGGGTACTGAGTTATAGTTACATAGGAGCAAGAAGCTCTGGTGCCCTATTATATAGTAGGGTGACTATAGGTAATAATAATGCACTATACATTTCAAGCCTGCAGCTGTACCACTGTGGCATCCGATGCCATGAGATCTTGGGATCCGGCCTGGTTAGTACTTGTGTGGGAGACCGCCTGGGAATACCTGGTGCTGTAGGCTTGGGAGAAGGACCCAGAAACCCACTCCCAAAAAACAATCTGGCAATGAAAACTATGAATAGCAGAGAAACACTGACAATAGTGTTTCTCCTGTACATAGGGTCACTATGAGTTGGACACTGACTCGACAGCACCTAACAACAACAACATACATTTCAAAGAGCTAGAAGGGAGTTTGAAAGTTTCTCCATAATAAATGTTTGAAGAGATAAATGTGTTTAACCTAGTTTAAACATTATACAATATATACATGTATTGAGGCACACATTACCCAAATGATATGTACAATTTCTTTTTGTGGCGCTGGGATCAAACTCAGGGCCTTGAACATGCTAGGAAAGTACTCTACCATGAAGCTACGTTGCCAGCCTTTGTACAATTTGTATGTTTTCGGGTATCAATTAAAAATTAATCTAATTCTGAAAAATAACTCAATTTTTAAAATAGGGGTGAGCATGGTGGTATCTGCCTATAATTCTAATACTTGGGAGACTGAAACAAGAGGATCACAAGTTTGAGGCCAGCCTACAGCAACATAGCAAGTTCCAGGCCCACCTGTGGTACACAATGAGACTCTGTCTCAAACACACACACACACACACAAAAGCAAGATGCCTAAACAGCAGACACCTCACCAAAAAATATAAACAGATTGCAAATAAGCACATGAAAAAGATGCTGCATATTGTCATCAGGGAAATGCAAATGAAGGCAAAAATAATATACCACTACATAACTGGGATTTAGCTCAGTTGGTAGAGCACTGCGCTGCAGTCTCTGAGGACCCAAGTTCAATTCCCAGCACCGCAAAAATGGGAGAAGGGCCTGGCAATCCACTCCCAAGGCAATCCTGAAACAGTCAGCCATTGAAAACCCTATGAGGGTCACTATGAGTCAGATACCGACTCGATGGCACCTAACAACAACAACAACAACATAACATCAGAGTATCCAAAATCCAGAACACTTAAAAAACTAAATGCTGATGAAGTATGGAAAAACAGGCATTCTCATCCATTCCTGGTAGAAATTCAAACTTTAGAAAGCAGTTTGACATTTTCTCACAAAACTAAACATCCTTTTACCATACAATCCAGTAATCACATTCTTTGGCAATTTACCTAAGTGAGTTGAAAACTTATGCCCACATAAAAAACCAGCACACGGGGCTCAGTGATAGAGCATTTGCCTAGCATGTTCAAGGCCCTAGGTTCGATCCACAACACCACAAAAACAAACAAAACTGTACACAAATGTTTATAGCAACTTTATTCATAATTGCCCAAATTTAGCTGGGAGTAGTGATGTACACCTCTAATCCCAGCACTCGTGAGTTGGAGACAGGAGGGTTATGAGTATGAGGCCAGCTTGGGCTACATAGCAAGATCTTGTATCAAAAAAAGCAATTGCCCAAACCTGAAAGCAACCAAGATATTCTTCAGTAGGTGAGTGGATAAACAAATTGTAGTACAGTCGGACAATGGAGCATTATTTGGTGCTAAAAAGAAAACTGGTCGTGAAAAGACATGGCAGAACCTTAACTGTGAATTGCTAAGTGAAGAACACCAATCTGGAGAGGCTACATACTCTATGATTCCTAAATAATATTCTGGAAAAGATAAAACTATACAGACAGTATAAAGATAAGTGGTTGCTAGAAGTTAGGAGAAAGAGAGAGATGGATAGGTAAACAGAAGATTTGTAGGACAGTGAAATTACTCTGTAGGTACTATAATGTTGAATACATGTCAGTATGTGTTTGTCAAAACTGACAGAATGTACAACACCAAGAGTGAACTTTAATATAAACTGCAGACAGGGCTGAAGATATGTCAATGTAGATTCATGAGCTGTGACAGATGCACCACTCTTTGTGAGATATAGATGGGGAGAGGTTGTACATGTGTGGGAGCAGGGGGTATATGGAAACACCCTGTACTTTATACTCAATTCTGTTGTGAACCTAAAACTGCTCTAAAAAATAAGTGTGACCAGGTGCAGTGGTGCACGCCTGTAATCCCAGCTGCTCCAGAGGTGGAGGCAGGAGGATCACTAGTTCGAGACCAGAGGCAGTCTGCGTGACTTAGCCAGACCTTGTCTTAAAAGTAAAGAAATGGGCTGAGGGTGCTGCTCAGTGGTCCAGCACTTGCAGAGCATGCAAGTGCAAGGCCTTGGGTTCAACCCCCAGTACCACAAATAAATAAATAAATAAATAAATAAATAAATAAATAAAAATAAAGTGTGCAGTTTAAAAAGAAAATTAATCTGTTTATCTCTTCCAGGCCCAAGACTGATGTAGCCTAAAATCAGACATAAAAACAAATCCTGCAGGTTGCTGACTTAAAATGCAGATTGAATTCATAGGCCTTCCACATCTCTTATGTGGAAACAAGGCTACTGGTTGGGGAAAGAAAGGAACCTTGAGAATTGAGCAGAATATCAGAGTTAATCCACACATATTGGAGTGAGCTAAATCTCAGCCTTCACTGAGCCTCCCTTGCCAGCAGACACAGTCCTTTCTCCCCATTCTAATAGGACTGGTCCTGCATGACTTGGGAACTCTCTCAAGATTTAGCTAATCTTTCTCAAGATCCACCAATATCACTCCTTGCTGCTTCTATACCTATTAATGAATTCGGATTTCTGTATGTCCCAGGGGAAATAGAGCAAAATCTATGAGAAGAAAGCACATATATACATACATACATACACATGTAAGTAATAAAATATATCTAACTTAGGTTGGCAGAAAGTTCAGTAATATGCATGAAAATCAACTCTATGGATGACAGGAGAAAAAAATGTAACTTTACATTGAGCCAAACTTTTTTGTTATGGTAATGTACAGAAGGTGCCCAAAATGTTAACTGTATTGAAAGTCTAATATTCAGCCAGGCTCGGTGGCACATGCCTGTAATCCCAGCAACTCAGGAGGTGGAGGCAGAAGGATCATGGATTTGAAGCCAGAGGCAGCCTGCATAACTTAGCAAGACTTTGTCTCAAGATAAAAAATGAAAAAGGAGCTGGGGGTACAGTTCAGTGTTAGAACACTTGAAAAGTATATGCAAGGCCCTGGATTCAACCCCCAGTACCCCCAAAATTTATAATATTCAATATATACCAACAACAAAAGATGAATAGAAGTCACATTTGCCTTCTGCAATTACAAGAGATCATACTACACATTGCTACTGTAATTCAAATTCAAAAAGTAATACAGAGATAACATCTCTTAAAATGTGCATACATTTTGGCACCCCTGGTATATAACAATTTGTCATTTTAACCGTTTTTGAATGCACAATTAGGTAGCATTAAATATATTCACACAGCCTGCAGCCGTAGCCCTGTGGAATCCGATCCCGTCAGATTTCGGAAGCTAAGCAGGGCTGGGCCTGGTTAGTACCTGGATGGGAGACCACCTGGAACACCAGGTGCTGCAGGCTTGGGAGAAGGACCTGGCAACCCCCTCCCAAAAATCAATCTGCCATTGAAAACCCTATGCACAGCAGAGAAGCACTGACAATAGTGTTTCCCCTGTTGTACAGAGGGTCGCTATGAGTCGGATACCAACTCGACGGCACCTAACAACAACAACAAATATATTCACAATGTTTTGCAACCATCACTACTGTCTAGTTCCAAAACTTTTCATTACCACAAACAGAAACTCTGTACCCATTAAGAAATCATTGCCCCATACTTCCAGCCCCTGGTATCCCCTAATCTACTTTCTATCTCTATGAATTTGCCAAGTCCAAAAAAAATCTCATTTAAGTGAAATTATATAATCTTTGTCCTTTTGTGCTTGGATTATTTCACTGAGAATAATGTTTTCAAGGTTCATCTGAGACAGATCAGAGGGACTAACCTCTCCCTGGGGCACTGGGGCAGGAGTTAAACACTGTTAAGCATTTTTAACTACTATTGTTGTTAAGTACTGTTAAATGCTATTAGAAGTGTTGGTTCTGTGCCTTTATTGCAAACACCCTTTTAATGCTTCCTGTGAATGGTTAAAAATTGTTGGGAATGGGGCATTTGACAGTCCCTTCCCTTATGCCTGGCTGCCTTGAGTGAAGGGCTGTCACCCAAGTTGCCTCTTTTTGGCAGCTGGCCAGACTGACCTTATGGCAGCACAGCTGCTTTGAACACTCCAAAGGTGCCTTGAGGAAGTGACACTACAATCACAGCTGCTTGCTGCCAAAGTACAACTCCAGCTTCAGAAGGCACTATTCCAGCCATGACCGTTTCAAGCAGCTTAGACAGGTCTTTTTGCCATCACAAGCCTCAAGTGTACTCTAGCAGCTATTTTCACCCAGGCCATAGAGGGAGCATTTCCCCTGTTGGCCCAGAAGACCTGTGATTAATACAAACCCAATCCTTCATTTGCATGAAAGGCTGTGCCGTGGTTGTTGTAAACACCCCTGGCACACCCTCTTCTGGCTATAGCCTACTTATAGCAGGCTGTTCAGCTCACTTTTCAAATCATGCCGGAGACAATGTCTTGTGCTGCCCCCTGGTGTAGTAACATTAGGCCCATTAAAAACTTTCCATGTCATTAGTCGTTAGGTGACATTGAGTTGAATCTGACTCATAGCGACCCTCAGAGTTTTCAATGGCTGATTGTTTCAGGAGTGCTTCCAGAGTGGATTGCCATGTCCTTCTCCCATTTTGTGGTGCTGGGGATCAAACCCAAGTCCTCAGAGATTGCAGAGTAGCATTTTCCCAACTGAGCTAACCCCCAAGAGCTTCTCTAGAGTGGTCTTTTCTTGACTACTTTTGATCTTTATCATTAACAGAGTGGACCGAGCTGGTAACACAAAATAGAGACAGCAGAAGCAGCAGCAAAAACACAGATATGAGATGGCGTAAGTGGTAGGTGAGTGGTGGCAGAAGCAGCAGCAGCAGAGTGGCTGAAGAGTTGAAGAGAACAGCCTGGGTCAGAAACAACAGGGAGTAGAGGCGGCAGAGACAACAGGGACAGTGAAAGTATAGAGAGAAGGTGAGAGAGAGCCAAGGCTGAAGAAAGATAGAAGGCTATGAAGAGCCAGAGATGAGGAATTGTGGGCTCCAGTTGCTAGAAGCTGTAGGGAGCTGCCAAGCCTTGAGGACCAAAGGTCTCAACACCCTAGGCATGAGAGCTGTAACACTAGTTGCTGTCAAAGGCCAAGGGTCGAGATACCCTAGGCCAGAGAGCTGTAATGCTAGCTGCTGAAGGAGCTGAGAGTCCTAACACCCGAAGACCACCCAGGAGATGTAACACTAGCAACTGCTACCTGCTGCTACCATTCACTCCTTCTGGAAGCTGAGGATTGCAATATCTGCCATATGCTGGGGCTGTTGGTAATCAAAGCCCAGAGCAATAAGCCTCCAACTTAAGTAGAGCTGTAAGTCTTTGGCTTCTAAAGCCTGGAGAAATAATCACCTAGGTCTCAGGACTTTTTGCTGTAAGCCTCTGGGTCTGCCAGCCCAGCCCCTAGGCCTAGGGAACTCAAGGGCACAGGACTCCCAACACTAGAAGAGCTTCTTCTCACCTACTTATGATTTCTGTCCAGGTAGAGTAAAAAGATTCCAGGCAGCTGATTGGTAACACATCCATCTCAAAGCATGTGTCCAAACTTCATTCCTTTTTATGGCTGAATAATATGCCAGTATTCATACATACCACATTTTGTTTATACATTCATCTATTGATCAACACTGGTTTTGACCTTTTGGCTACTGTGAATAATGCTGCAATGAACAGTAGTATACACGTATCCATTTGAGTCCCTTTTTTCAGATCTTTGGAATGAATACTAGGAGCGGAATTGTTAGGTAATAGCTCAGGTGGTAGAGTGCTACTCCGCATGCTCTGCAGACCCAGGTTTGATGCCCAACACTGCAAAAACGGGAAAAGGATGTGGCAATCCACTCCCAAAGCAATCCTGAGACAATCAGCCATTGAAAACTCTATGAGGGTTGTTATGAGTCAGATCTGACTCGACAGCACCTAACACCACCAACAACAACATAGCAATTCTGGTTACCTTTTTGAGACACTGCCCAATTGTTTTACACAGTGACTGCTCCACTTTATATTCCCACCAGCTGTGTACAGAGGGTTATAATTTCTCTACATCCTCTCCAATACATCTTACTTTCTGGTTTTAAAAATTATTATACGGCTGAGGATGTAGCTCAGAGGTAGAGTGCTTGCCTAGCATGCATGCATAAGGCCCTGGGTTTAATCCCCAGCACTGCCAAAAAAAAAAATTATACTGGGGCGTGGTGGTACACACCTATAATCCCATCACTTGGGAGGCGGAGACAGAAAGATCATGCATTCAAAGCCAGCCTAAGCTACATAGTGAATTCAAGGCTAGCATGGGCTACGTAGCAAGACCCTGCCTCAAAAACTATATCCATTCTGGTGGGTGTGAAGTAGTGTCTCATTTTGGCTTTAATTTGCAATTCACTAATAACTAACAATGTTCAGAATCTTTTCATGTGCTTCTAGGCCATTTTTACATCTTCTTTGTAGAAATATCTACTCATGTCCTTTGCCCTGACTTTTTTTGAGACAGGGTCTTGCTGTGCAGCCCACACTGGCCTCACACTTGCAAACTTTTCAATATAGGTACCCTCATTAACAATCCTGGATGTACTTTGTTAGCTGAAGTAGCTACGAATATTTCTAAAAGTTGTCTTATTGACCAAAATCTGGAGTCAACAGTAGTTTGTGTTAAATGAAGTTAAGATGCCAGAAATTCTGTGGTACAATGTAGACAAAAGAATCCAAATGTTTAGGGTAATAAAAATGCTTGATTAATCATGATAACTCATTAAACTCACCCTCTAACTATGTTAACATTCCTCTCACATTATGAAGTGTGTCAGAGACTGGCTAGGTGGTCGGTCATTAAATGTTTCCTCTTCTTCCTGAGGACAAATTCAGACATGAATTTTCCAATGTCCCTTACAAGTGAGTGTGCCTATTGTCTGAATTCTAGCTAATGAGATGTAAGCATAAGTCATACACACTAAGGCCTAGCTCCTAAAACCCTCCCACATGGTCTTTTCTTCTTCTCACTCACTGGGATGGTGATGACAAATAAAGATTTCGATAGGGATGATGAGATCACTTTCAGAGACAAGTTGGGTTTGGTTCCTGCAATGGATAGCAGAGGCTCAGCATTAATAAAAATTTGTTCACCTGTTCACCTATTATACTGGCTAATTAAAAAAAGCATGGTTTCCCTAGGACTAAATAGATGGACGCCTGCAGCTGTAGCCCTGTGGCATCCAATCCCGTCAGATCTCGGAAGCTAAGCAGGGTCAGGCCTGGTTAGTACCTGGATGGGAGACCACCTGGGAACACCAGAAGCTGTAGGCTTGGGAGAAGGACCTGGCAACCCCCTCCCAAAAATCGATCTGCCATTGAAAACCCTATGAACAGCAAAGAAGCACTGACAATAGTGTTTCCCCTGTTGTACAGAGGGTCGCTATGAGTCGGATACCGACTCGACAGCACCTAACAACAACAACAAATAGATGGACAGCCTAATAAAAGTCCCACTTGTTATATAACCAAAAAAACAAATCTCCTAGTCTAGCAAAAGGAGGCTTGTCTAGTTGGTAAAATATGAAAATGAGCTGAGTACAGTGGCACATGCCGCTAATCCCAGCGACTGAGGAGGCTGAGGCAGGAGGATCACAGGTTTGAGGCCAGAGGCAGCCTGTGTAACTTAGTGACACCCTGTCTCAAAAAAAATGACTGGGAGTACAGCCCAGTGGTAGAGCACTTGCAACTTATGTGGGAGGCCCTGGGTTCAACCCCCAAGTACCAGAATTTTTTTTAAAGCCTCTTGAATGAAAGGTCTCTGAAGAAAAACCTCGCTATACTTTTCACAAGCGAATACAGTAAAATATTCCTCCTTGCTTTCCCCATAGGCCCCTATAGTCAGGGTAATTATGTATTGGAGACAGAGAAATATCCAGATCTCTTAGTTAATGTTAATCTCTGGTGATGCAGACTGTCACTGTGATCTACTAGTCAGAGTTGAATAAGGTTATACATGAAGTTTTAGTCTGAATCCCTATACTGGCCCAGAAGAAATCCTATAGTGATTTCTCCATAGGATCACCATAGGATTTCTCCTGTTCCTGGATACACTATTAAAATACACACAGTACAGAAGGCTTAAAGGATAGAAGGGCTATAGCAGAACAAATTAATGAGTGGAAAGATCAAATTGAATACCTCTTCTGGAAATCAACAGGAAAGAATAGAGATACAACACACTTTTTAAAGACTAAAGAAATGGAGGGTGAAAATGCAAGTGGCAGCATCATGATATAGAAATCTCAGAAGTGAAGAAAAATAAAAAATGGGAAAGTGGACCTATTTGTGAGTATCTGCACACAGGACACCAAGTTGACCTGCTCATGGTGATGTGTGTGTTAACTGTCCCAACAAGTCCTTGAAGTTATCTCTGTGCAGCAGCACTCCACCACCACATGGGTTTGTACAACCAGGTCAGGAAGACACAAGTAAGCTCCCATCTGCTGCACTGCCTTCTCTTTCTCACCTACACCTGAGGCCTCATGTGGCATTCCCTGTGACCAAGTGACTAAGGGATACAATAGTTAAGCTTGGTTTATAGATGGTTCTGCATACTGTGGTGGCACCTGCCAGAAGTGGTTAGCTATAGGGTTATAGCCCCACTGAGGATTGGTCCTGAATCAGCACAGTGAGAAGCAAGATTCTCCCAGCAGGAAAATTATGGTCACATAAGTGGCCAGATATATAGATATCTCTCCACTGATTCATGAATAGTTGCTTATGACTTGGCTACATGAGCAAGAATTTGAAAAAAACAAGATTGACTTATTTGATAAGGAGGCCAGAGAAAGAGGCATAAGGATGTCCCTCTTGGAATGGGCATAGGATGAGGATATAAATTTCCCACATAAGTGAGCAACAGAGAATCCACTATGGAGGAAGATCTCAATCAGTTAGACAAGAGGCTCTGTTCTGTGGATGTCAACCAACCTCTATCCTGTCACCCTTTACCTTGCCCAACATACTTCTGAACAAAATGGCCACAGTGGCAGGCTCCACAGTTCCACCAAGGCTAGAATGGGTATAGCCACTGATGAATGCTCAGCCTGCCAAGAGAAGAGAAATTCCAAATCTTCCTATGGAACTACATGTTGATGGCAGCTAATTACAGAGGCAGTATGAGATTAAAAATAAATAAATAAATAAAAGAAGCCACTGGACCTCCAAATCTTTACTGACAGGAAGCAAACTGGGTAAACTGTTCAGCTGCAAACATGTGCTATTCTTCATGGAAAAGGAAAAAACACAAAGAAGGTGGAACTAAGAGCCCAGAAGGCAGAGCCAAAAGCCATGAAGAATTAGTCTCAGGTCTTGAAAGTTAAAGGAACTTCCATTTGCCTGGTTGGATTTCAGATTTATTATAGACCAGTAACTCCCTTGTCTCCCGACCCGCATTTCCTCCCCGCCCCCCCCTCCTTTTTTTTTGTTGGTTTGTTTTCTTTGACACAGGAGCTCACTATGTAGCCCAGACTGGCCTCAAATTCATGATCTTCCAACCTCTACCTCCCAAGTGTTGGGATTACAGGTATGCACCACGATGCCCTCATTCCTTTTTTTAAAATGCAGTGCTTGTGACAGTTTTCTTATGTGTGTTACACCACTTATGCTGGGTATGTTGGAGACAGATAACTTGCCTCTTTTAAGTTTCACAGATATACACACACAAAAACAGTACTCAAGGAGCCATACTTAAGGAATGCCTGCAGCCGTACCACTGTAGTGTCTGATCCCGTCAGATCTCAGAAGCTAAGCAGGGTCGAGCCTGGTTAGTCCTTGGATGGGTGATTGCCTGGGAATACCAGGTGTTATAGGGTTGGAAAGACCTAGCAGCTCATGCCCCAAAAAACCATCAGGCATTGAGAATCTTATGAATAGCAGAGAAGCACTGACAATAGTGCCGAGCATGGCAGTGTTGGGTAGTGTTTCATCTGTTGTACATGGGGTCTCTGAGGGGGACCTGACTCGACAGCACCTAACAACTTGAGGAATATACTCAAGACACCTCATTCATAGCCAGACTTGATTTAGATATTCTGGACTTTAAGATGATGCTGTAATGGGGTAAAACTTTTAAAGAAGTTGGGAAGGAATTAATGTATTTTGCATGTGGAAGAGACATGACCCATTATAGACCGGAGAAGGAACTATGGTAGTCTCCTAGATAACCTTCAGTGATCCTCATCTTCTGGAATTCACACCCATCTGTAATCCCCTCCCCTTGGGTATGATCTGGACCTAGCAACTTCTAATGAAGACTATTGCAAAAGTGATGGAATGTCACTTCCAAGATTAGGTTATAACGACAGTGATTTCCGTCTCACAAGTGGGTACTTGCTTCTCATTCTGTCTCTGGCTCATCTTAGTTGATTGCTCTAACACAGTAAGCTGCCATGTGTGAGCTCCCCTATGAAAAGATCCATATGGCAAGAAACAGAGTAACTCTTGCCCAACACCCAGCATAAACCTAATCCTGCCAGTAGTCATGTGGGAGAGTTCGGAAGCAGATCCCTTCCCAGTCTTGAGATGACTACAGCCTGCCTGAGCTGACACCTAGATTGCAGTCCATCAAAGACTCTGAAACACAGGCTCAGCTAAGTTGTGCCCAGATTTCTAACCCACAGGAACTATAAATGTGGTAAACCACTATGCTTCTGAGGTAATTTGTGACATAGCAATGTATCACACCGACAAGCAAGGTTATGCACCACCTCAACAATACGTGTTCCTACCTACCAACAATAGAGATCAACGCCGAGTTGCCACCACGAACTACCTTCTGGACCAATTACTACTTTGGACCCCTTCTGACATGCAGGATGGAACTAAGATTCCCAGAGATGGTAAAAAGCCCAGCTCTGCCAGGCTACACCTGGACCCAGTTTGTTCTCCTAGAGGTCTGGTCCTATGTCTCCTGAGGACTTTGTGAAATATCTCATGTGGAGCTTTGCACCCTGGAAGGTACATGCCCAAGAGGCAAGGATCTATCTCAAACCCTCTTCTCTCATCACAGTTTCAGGTTTTCTTGGCAGCATGGTGTCTGCTCCGGGTGACCATGGCCCTCAGACCCAGGCCCCATTCATAGAGTGGTATCCTGTACCAATGAACTTTATGCAATTTAAGAGCTCACACGCACAATGTGGGGCTCCAACTGCTGCTCTTATCTGCCTCTTTCTGAGTCTGGGCAGGACTCAGCTTGGGCCTTGCCTTCCCTCCAGGAACACCTAGAATAGGGCGCTTCAGGGTGGGAGAAAGAGACCCATTAATCCTAGTGTTTCAGACACCATTTAAGACACAATGGAATGAAGGCACTAAAGACTTG
This sequence comes from Pedetes capensis, assembly GCA_007922755.1. Lineage (NCBI taxonomy): Eukaryota > Metazoa > Chordata > Mammalia > Rodentia > Pedetidae > Pedetes > Pedetes capensis. The sequence goes on along the minus strand of VMDO01007753.1, from coordinate 50,256 downwards.
GGGGGGGGGGGAGGGAGCAGTCACTTGGGCCTGAGGGGAATTCGGGGAAATCTTTAGAAGTAATGCACCTGTAGACTCGGGAGTCGCCCTAGTCTAGTGGGAGTGGCACTGTCTTGGAGGATGTAGCAGCATGGTAGTATCTCTAAAGCAGAAAATTACTTTGAAACGGAAAGGTACCCTCTACTTCCCAGACCTCATTCTTCCATCCCCACACTCATCAGGGGCTCCCCTGAGGGAGTCACTCTTCCTTTTCTAGGGGAATGTTTGGGAAAGAACAGATGGAGAACTAAAGAAAACTCTGGAAGAGATTTGATTTGATCTTGGTCTTAAAAGATGGTGGCTATGTGTACACTGTGAAGGGGGCAGAAAGTGTGAGAAAGGAATGAGGCACACAGGTGCCAAGATGGGAAAGGCTGCTGAAAACTGGTGAGGGATGGGCTCATATCCTGGAGGACCCCCACCTCGGACTGAGCAGTTCACGTTGTGGGTTGCAGGCATCTTTTCCTCTCTGGCCACTTCTGGAGTACCGTGATAGTGAAGTGCCTTCCTGCATATCCCAGGTTTTTCTCTTCTGTCACTTTCTCCAACCTTTCATGATCAATTCCAGATAGGTGGCAGACAAAAGGCCACCCTTTTCCCTTAGCTTGGGACCTGGATCAAAAACTGGGCCCTGGACAGTTTGTCCACTGGCCTTTACCTTTTACTGTATATAGCCCTGGACCCTGACTGAAAGACTGGATGAGGCAGGACAGAGCCACACTCTCACCACACAAAGCTGCCAGAAGAGGGCAGGCATTCTCACTCATCACTACGTTCCTACCAACTGGCAATCCTGGGAAGGGGAGAAATGGAGTAAAATGAACCCTGTGAACAGACAAATGAGGAAGGGCAAAATGGAGTGGCAGTGGGCTGAGCTCCAGAGTTAGGGATCAAGACTTGGCCTCTAGCCTTCAACACCTGTATGAAGCCCCTCAAAAGAAGAGAAAGCCCTTCAGGAGCCAGGAATGATGGGAAGTTTGTTGGTGCAGCAAGGACTCCATGTTCTCACTTCCTCCTCTATGTTCTTATGTCCTGGGCAGACTCCAAATACAGAACACTCAGGACCACAGAGAATAGTTCTTAGCCTTTAGAGGGTCAAGGATCCTTTTATGAATCGCATGCAAACTGGTTAGTCTTCTTGCCTGAAAAACATGCAAACACCCACAAAAACAAATATACAATCTCCAGGGGCAATCCCTGAACTAGAGTAGCACTCTTATTGTTGAGGCTTAAAAGGGAGAAAAATCTGTCGAACTTTTGTGGGACCATTAATAGGATTGAAACTATTATGCTAAGTGAAAGAAGCCAGACACAAAGGATCACATATTGTATAATTTCATTTATATAAAATGTCCAGAATAGACAAGTGGGGAGAGGAAGTGGGAAGGACACCTAAGGGGTGTGGAGCTTCTTCTGAGGATGATAAAAATGTACTAAAAATTTTCACAGTAATGGTTGCACAACTCTGTGAAATATACTAAAAGCCACTGAATTGTACACTTGAAGTGGGTGAACTATATATGTGAATTTTATCTCAATAAAGCAGTTTTTAAAAAGTGAAGTTAGGAACTGCAAATTATCACACATCTGATTAGTCCCCATTCAACAGGGGCAGAAAAAAACCAGTGGAGAAACATCAGCAATGGGGCCCTGAATGTGGCATATAGGTCAGTCAGGAAAGCATTCTACAAAGAATGAGGTTATATACATAATCTTGATCTTAAGGATAATGAAGCATCACAGTTTTAAGCAGTAGTGATATGATCAGATCTATACTTTAGAAACAACTGACTCACCAAATTACACATTTAAAACAGGTGAGGTTTCTGGCAATGGAAACTACACCTCAATAAAGTGATGAAAAAAAAAAAATACCTCTGGGAGCAGGAGGATAGACTGGAGGCCACAAAGCCAGGGGAGGCTGTTGTGCAGGAGGTTAGGTGAGCAAGCCCAGAGCCTACCTGTCTGGAGACAGGGAATTGGCTTGAAGGAGGACCGGGATGTCTTGTCCAAGGTTAAGAAGCTGGCAGGACTCAGTTTCAGAAGCCCAGCCTTCCCGGCCTCAGCCCAGAGCTGCTCCTAATGTTACAGCTGCTCTACTGACAGGTGAGGGAGGCTCTGCTCTCCCCTTGGAAGAGAAAAGCACTTCAGAAACATGTTTCCAAAAAATGTTGCTAAGGGTTTTATTTCTAACAGAGGAAAATAATAAAATAAAATAAAAATAGGCTTCAGTTGGAACCAAGTTTCTTGTTTTGTTTTGTTTTTCCTTTTGAACAAATTAATTACACACCAACAATCTTCTTTTATTACAACATGAACCCAGGAGGAGGAGACGGGGCAAAGAGGGGAAGACAGGAAGGAAGGGTTGAGGTGGGTGTGAGGACAAGCACCAAAAGCCTTCTTCAGACCACAGGGAGCCCTGTTCAGCCCCCCAACCAAATTCCTTTAAAATAAAAAACTGTGAGCACAGCTATATGAAGTTTCCTCCTCCTGGGTGGAACAATAAAAGGGAGAGGGTGGAAAAGCAGGGAGGGAGGAAGAGAAAAGGGGGGAGGGGAGGCAAAAGAGTAATGGGGAGGAGAGGTTAGTGTAGCACGGCCTTGCCAGGGCCAGAACTGGGGAGGAGAGGAGATCCCCCAGTTTGCATATGCACTGGCCTTGTCTCTGGAATGGCACTGGCCCAGCCCCAGTTGCCCCCCTGCCCATTTGTCTATGTGCCTCAGGTGTCTAGGAATGCTGGTTAGAGGTTACCAGGGATGGGGCACTCCAGGGGCCGGCCCCCAGGAGCTGAGGTCTGAACAATACCTTGGAGTCAGAATATAAAAGTCAAGGGACTCAGGGGTAGGGGGGTGGGGGGTGGCCTCCCCCCCCACCCCCCACCTCCAAGAAGCAGGCTTGATGGTCAGAAAGAGGATCCTTGAGGCCAAGGTGGGGGGTCTCTGTTGGGGTCTGTGCTAGGCTCAGCCACTGTCACAACTGTTGCTGAGGCGGCTGCTGTGGGCAGGACATATGCAGCCGGGAAGTCAGAGTAGAGAAAGGGGATGAGGGGTCTGAAGCAGCCCCTAGCGCCGGTTCCAAGCCATCCTGGTTCTCCTGGGTGCTGGGGCTGCCAGTGGTGGGGAGGGGTGCAGGAAGGGCCTCACCCCCAGTCTCCTCCTCCAGCTCCTCCTCCTCCTGGGCTTCCTCGGCCTCTGGCCCTGAGCTCCGTACCCTCTTTGGCTCTAGCTCCTCTCGGGCTGGGTCATCGGCCTCCCCACCCCGATCCACCTTTCGCCGCCGCCGCCGCTCCAAGGCCCGGCCCCGTGCCCGACTCCCATGACGTTCTGCCTTCTCCAGCTGTGATCACAGACAGGCAGAAAGACGGGTTGTAGACCAGTAGTCAGGCCTGGGTTCCCTGCCTGCTTGGCCTGATCTGGCCTTGCCCATGACCCCTCTCCTCACCTCCAGAAGTGTGTTGATCCGCTCCAGGTCTGGAGGCTGCCCAGCCTGCAGCAGTTGCCAGATGCTGTGGTTCTCATCCAGGGTCACCTCAAGCAGGTCCCCCTCCATCATGAGCTCCTCCAAAGGGGCCCGGGTTGCTTCAGGCAGTTCCAACACAGGGCCAGTAAACTGAGGCAACAGCGAGGACAGCAGCTCAAGATCTGAGGGTTGTGGGAACAGGCTGGGTTAGAGGCTACCTTTGGTCTTATCCCCCACCACCATGATGGAGCTAAGGGCCATGTGAGTCACTCTGGTGAAATAGTCAACAGCCTGCCCACACCACAGCTAGACCTACCTCTCTTACCTGAGCCCTCCTCCGCGGTGACCTTCTCAGGACTGGTCACACCATCTCCATTCTCCAGCAAGCCCTGGACCTGCCAAGGAGAGCAGGAATGGGCAGGGGCAAGTGAACTGAAAAACCAAGCCCTATTCTTTCTCCCTCAACCCCAAAACTGGAAGCCTCCACCTCTTACGAGCCAGGAGGCAGACACAGGCTGCCAACAGGGAGCAGAGTCTAGGGATAGGAACACATGTAGGATGAGGCAGGGAGGCTGGGCCAAAGAACACTAAAAACTGAAGAATAGGGGCAAAGCTGGAGCCTAAATGGGGGTAGGAGCTAAGAGACAGGAATCTGAGGACAAGAGCTGGGCTGAGCAGCTCACCTTAGGCATATCCTTTCCACTGCCCTCTCTTAGAGAGTCAGAGGCAAGGTCTGAAGGGTAGGCAGGGGGCTCCTCGGGCCTGGGTTCAGCCTGTAGCTGCTGACGGAGCTCGGCCAGCCGTCCCAGCAGAGTAGTCACGTCCTCAGAGGCCAGAGCCTGTCTGGCACGGCCTTGCCAGCTGATGGCCCTCTCTGTGAGGCACTGCAGGGCTTCACCCTCAGGCAACCGCACAGGCAGTCTCTGCAGGGCTACCAGCAGTGCCAGGATAGTCTCCAGGCGCGGGCGCCGTGAGCGCATGCACAGTGGGCACAGGAATTTGGTGTCCCATTCCCACCAGGCCAGCAGTGAGGATGAGGTGGGACTGGGCCTTGGGGAGCTGAGAAGGCGGGGCACCGTCACACACCGCCCATGAAACCAGTCCTGACACAGGTCACACTGCAGAGCTCCCACCCCAGCTGGCACTTGCCCACACACGCAGATGGAGGTTGCAGAGGAGGCTGTAGTTGATGATGCCAGTGGACTGGGCTTGGCTGAGTTGGTGCGACGCAGCTGCAGGATACCCTCCTTTTCCTTCTGTTCCCCTTCCTTAAAGGCCACGATCTGCCGTGCCCAGGACAGGGGGAGAGTAGGTCAGCAGCCTACCCGCTTCCTTCTCTGGCCCCCTCAACACCCCACTCCCAACCCAGGAGAACTGAGGCTCAGGAAGCAAGCGGTCTGCCCATGGTCACCCGGCTCAGACTCTATCATCGACAGGCTCTTCATCCATCTGTGTCTAAGCTCCTTACCACAGAGCCTGGGTCCCTGAGGTCCTGCGCAGACAGCCCCAGCAGCTCTGTGTCAGATTTGTACAACCCCAGTTCCTTCTCCATCCACCGGCTGCGCTTGGTGCTATCTGAGCCGGCGTCTGCACACGGGCAGAGCACCTGAGGCAGGCAGACAGAAGGGGAATGACCAGGCTTCCCTACCTCCCACACCCTCTCCTCCCTTCTCCAGTGCCCCTCAAAAAACCCAGGTTCTCATATGAGCCACCTCATAACAGCCAGATCAGGCAGAGAGAGGCTGTAGGCCAAGGTGCCAGGTCTCACCTCCAGTAGCGTGTAACAAGAGTTCTTCTTGAGAAAGGTCTTGGAGGCCTTCTCCCTCCAGGAGTGCGCTGTCAGTACCTGCAGCTCTAGCTGTCTCAGCTCCTCAAGTCCCACAGGGAGGTCCCGGCCCACAGCCACTAGGCCCTCCAAGTCATCCAAGCAGGGGTAGTGGTCACCATTCTGGGTACAGGAGCAAAACAAAGCTGAGTTCAACTTGCCAGTGCCTACTGATGCTTACTCTGTGCCCATCCCTGAGCTGGGAAAATAGACTAGACTCAATCTGATGCAGAAACAAGAGGCATGTCCTCAGGACCACCCACCTTGCTCCCTACCGTAATACCTGCATCTACTGACTGGCTGGGTCCAGGTAGCCAGTCTCCAAGACCACCAGACTAGCTGTTCTGCTTTGGTTTGCCTCTTCTAACATCCTCTAGGAACCTGCCCTGCTCTATTCCCATACCACCTGCCTCCCTGCCTCACCGCCTCACCATCCTCATCCAAACCAGCATCCCACCTCCTTCAGACCAGCTCACAAGCCCTCCTCTCATACTGCTCACCAAGCACATTTTTCCTCCTCACAATGTGCCATATCCACTTCCTCTCCCTAGCTCACTCAACCGAGCACACCTAGCATATGCGCCATCTCTTCCTAGCTGGACAGAAGCCCTGGTGGGGATGGGGGGAGGGGAGTGTCCTCACTTGGATCTCATCCACATCGGCAATCCACGCCCGGGCCTTAGTAAGAGCCTCCTTGAGAGCTTGGATGTTGGGCAGGTGAACAGGGATGTTTTCTGCCTCATGGATTATGGCCTCAAGTGTAGCAGGTGGATGCTTCTGCCTAAAGGTAGGGAAATAAGAAGACCCAGTCTAGCATCGTCTACCAACAGGAAGCTCAGCCTGACCACCAGATATATCTACATGGGCCTATTGGGTACTTGTTATTCCTGCTCCTACTTGGGCCTACTTGCTTATATCTTTGCCAAGGATGGCTGCCAGGCCCTGCTTCCTCCAGACTGCATGCAGCCATGCATAATTCTGCCTTAGCTCTTGTGCTTCTAATTATCTGCCGGTCTGCCAACTTGCTGGCAGTGCCTATACACACCACTTATATGTGTAACCTATGACTACAGTCTGTCAGACTGCCACATATATGGCATCTTTCTACTAATCTGCCCTTCTGGCTGTTATTTGTGCTTCTGTGCGTGCGCACATGCTAGCCTAGAGGGCTATTCCTCTATATCTCCCCATCTGTTTCTGCTTCATCAACCTATCTCTGTCTGTGTATACAGATTTACACAAAACAAGACAGGTAACAAAATTAGGGAGGAGACTCAATACACCTACACAGGGGTGTGATGTGCAAGGCTACCCATAGAAATCATATTCAGATTCTCCACTGAACTTTGAAGGATGGAGTAGGATGGGGAAGGGAAGAGCTGGACCTACCTGGCCTCCAGGCAGAGGTGGGCTTTCTCCTCCCAGCGTTCAGCAATGGTCAGCAGCTCCTGCAGCTCGGCCCGGGCCTTATCCACAGCAGGGCTAGGGGCTACACTGGCGCCCGCAACCAACAGTCCCCGCATGACAGCCAGGGTGCCCCTCCGGGCAGAGGGGGCCAGTGTGCGTTTTACCTCATCCAGCCACCGCGCCTGTTCCACCTGCCGCTGGAGCTGCTGGGCCTCAGGCACTTCCACCCCTAGCTGCTGCCCCCTCTCCAACAGAGACTGCAGTAGCCCTGGACTAGAGGGCAGTGAGGCCAGGGCCTCACGGGCCTCAGCCTGGTAGGCCTCCACCTGTTCCAGAATACCCTACCAGAATACAGGATGAAGAACAAACTCCTCAGCTGGGCCCACTCAGAGGTCCCACCACCACAAACCCTTGCCCCACTACCTTCTCCTCCTCCAATATTTTGGGAAAAAGGAGTCTAACATGGGCTGGGTTCTCCTTCTCCAAGTTCTGTGACAGTGGTTCCTAACACTGAGTGCTAATTAGGATGTCCAGGGGAATTTGTTAAAATGTACATTCCTGGGCCTTGCTGCTGGAGATTTTTAATAAAGGTGGGTCAGGAATTTGTGCTTCATTTATCTCTGCAGAGGACTCTACTCTTAGAATATTGAGAGACCCTCTGCCTTAAGAAATGTTATGCTATACTTAGTCCTTGTAGAAACCCTTATACTCATACAGGTGTCCACTGACTTCATCCTGCTTCTCATCTGTTACCTCCTTCTACTTCACCTCCTCTAGGTAACTTTCCCTTGATTCTGCCTGGCCCCTGCCCCTCAAATCCCATGTCTAAGAGGAAGTTACTAGACTAGGAGTCTCTTAACATTTTGGCTTGCCTTCCCTGCATTGAGTAAAGAACTGTCTTGAGCCACACATAAATTATACAGTTAGTGCATGTTATATCATAAGGGGGAAAATCACAAGGAAAGTAAACACTAAAAAACACATGATATTATAGATTTTGTGGGGCTGCATTAACTAGCTGTCCTGGGCCACATGCAGACCGTGGGTTGGATATGCCTATACTAGACCCTTGTCTCACACCTCCCACTATTTTCTCACACATACATCCTGTCTCACCCAAAACTTTAAGCTTTCTAAGGGGATCCCAGAGTGGCCTGCTGCTCAGGTTCCCTAATCCCCCTGATCCATCAGCAACACTCCAAGCCCACCTCTCCTTACCCTGACATCCCCAATCTGGTGCATGGCACAAGGCAGGTTGTTCATCTGGTCCAGAAAGGCCTGGAGCTCAGCCAGAGTCATCTGCAGACCAGCCACCCTGTGGGGGCTATGAAGTTTCACATGTAGGATTTCAGTTCCAAACCCAGTCCCCTCCCCTGACCTCTGTGCTAAGATCCAACACTTTTTCTCGCCCCAACTATACACCTTAATTTAGCACCTCAGGGTTCCCCTAACTGTCCAGGGTATGGGGAAGGTTTTAAAATACAAACATACTCATAGGATGAAGGGAAAGAATTTGGAGAGAGGGAAATGTTTTGGGGGAGAACTTAGAAACTTACTGATGATAACAGAAGCCAGTGTTTCCCCTTCTTTTTTTTTTTCTTTTGCAGTGCTGGGGATTGAACACAGAGCCTCACACATGCTAGGCAAGTGTTCTACCACTGAGCTGCACTCCCAGCCCCTTTTTTTAATTTTTTATTTTGAGACAAAGTCTCATTGAGCTGTACAGGCTGTATCTGGCCTCAAATTCACCATCCTCCTGTCTCAGCCTTCCAAGTCACTGCAATTAAAGGCTTGCATGCACCACGGTACTTGGCTAACTTTTCAATCCATCCTGTTATGAACCTAAAGCTATGCAGCTATGCTCAGGCTTTTGCATGTGTCCTGTTCTTGCCCCTAAACCTCCCATAACTCCTCCCTGCCTCAACCTAAATTTCAAGTCTCCTACAGGTCCTGATTGGGAGAAGGACCTGGCAACCCACTCCCAAAAATCAATCCGCCATTGAAAATCCTATGAATAGCAGAGAAGCACTGACAATAGCGTTTCGCCTGTTGTACGTAGGGTTGCTGTGAGTCAGACACCAACTCAATGGCACCTAACAACGACGACAACGACGATGACGACGACGACGACAGGTACTGATTAAAATAAACACTCTAGCTTTCTTAATCACTGAGGCTCTCCTTTTCATGCTAAGTTGCCTGCCATCCTTGCACTGTGCAACACCCCCTAAGCCATCTAATATTTGGCAACTTCCTACTAATGTTTCATGTACCCAATGGTATGAGTCTGCTCCTTGTAGCACTCTTTCTAGGTACTAAACCCTCAGCAGGCTATCTGTGCCCCAATACCTCACACTGTCATACCCATCTTCCTGGCCGCTGACCAGTCCCAGAGCCCGGGACACGCAAGCCTCTGCCTCACTCAAGCAGTTCTTCAGTCGCTGCAGCAGCTCACTGTTAGGAAACCTCCGCTCACGGGCCTCAGACTCTAGTGCCCTCAGCTCTTCAAGGCCTGGAGGGAGAATGAGAATAGCAAGGAGCAGGCAGTATTGACTAGAAGCAGAGGAAGGGGGTCAGGGGTACAGAAGAAAAGGGAATAGAACTTGCCTGTGGAGTCCCTCCGACCCCCCCATCACTCACTGCGCTTGCGTCCATCTTCCACTTCCAGGGCCACTCTCACTTTATTAGCCCAGGTGTCAAAGGACTCAGCCCGAACCTTCAGCTTATGCAGCATGGCAGGGAGCTCATCCAAGGTATACCGATACCTGAAGGAAAAAGACAGACAAAGGATGTCTGGTCCAGTTCTCCACTCTTCTCCTTGCCTCATCTCCTCCAGGTAGGCCCCAGGCTCACCGCAGGTATTGTCGGCTACTAGAGCACTTGCAGAGGTCATTGATATGGGAAAGGCAGACAAGGCCATCTGGGCAGTCATAGCAGGCCAGGGCAGACAGGAAGCACGTGGTCTTGCACTTGATGCACTGGCGCTCATCATCTGGGAGTAGCTCAAAAGCCTCTCGTTCAGCCTCAGTGATACCCTGGGGGCATTCAACCCACACGTTATACAGAATGAGACAGAGTAGCAGAAACCCCCCATTTCAACTACCACTGAGCCCCATTTTAAACTCAAACCTATGCTCAAGGCTGTGGGGATTAAGAGGCCAAATCATACAGAGTATACTTGCCCTCTATCAAGTCTAGACTCTCAAAGTAGGGGAATCAGATAAACCAGAGCAAGATCAGATCAGTACAGGCTGACACAGAGAATTTGTAGAGGAAGAAAAATCAGATAAGACTCAGATCAGTACAAAGGGCCTTTTGGGGGAGAGAAGGTGAAGAAAGTGGTAGACCAAAGCACCAGAGAGGTAGCAATGCAGGGTGTGTACCTGGGAACAATCTTGGCTTCCAGTTACTCAGCATGCACTATGTTCCAGGCACTGTGCTGCTGCTTAGCAGCAGGAGACACTGTGTGCACCTACAGAGCTTAGAGAAATCCAACTATATGCCACTATGTCCAAAGTTTAAAGATACAATTTGTTTTCAACAACATGGTTTCCAAACCTAAACCAGTGACTTCATCAGATGAAGAAAAAGCAATTCATTACATAAAAGAAGGAAAAGCCGACTGTACTGTAACTGAAAGACAACACAATTATGGACAATTTTAGGGATTTTAAAGGGAAATGTTGATTCTAACAGTTTTACCTTATATACCAACTTTAACAACTAACCTCTGCAGAAGCTGTGAACTCACTGCATATTACAAATCCTGCTCTAGCTGAGTGTGGTGGTGCATGTTTGTAATTCCAGCACTCAGGAGGCAGGAGGATCAATGTGAGTTCAAGGTCAGCCTGGTCTTCATAGTGAGTTCCAGGCCAGCCTAGGCTACAGAGAGATCCTGTCAAAATTACCAAACTAGACAAAACAAATCCTGCTTTGCCACTTACAAGCTGTGCAACTGTGAATAAATTATTTAAACCACTCTAGGTGTCAGTTTGTCCTATAAGGTAGAGATTAACACAACTGTCCTCATTGGGTTGTTACGAGGATTGACAAAGCAACTATGGATTTAGATTAAGTATATTAGCACTTTAAATTAAGCACCCAACAAAAATTAATTATTACCTCTATTATTTACGTAGACTATATATCTCACAGGTATATCTCATTTTACTGAAGGAGGTATCTAAGTCACAGGGTCAGTAACTTGCCAAAGTGAAGATCTAAGTAAATTCAATTTTTAATACAAAACTAGAAAATGCTATAAGAATGAATGAAGACCCTTGGTTTCTTTGGATCATGGACTCCTGAGCACTGGACACAGTATACTGAGTTCTCTCCTCCAGAAAAGTCCTCAAACATACATGTCATCTCAAGGATCTCAAGACTGGGTTGTCCAGAACCCATGTCTGAGGCAAGGGCCAAGTACACAAAATTCTGAATGTCAGGATGGGAAGGTCTATATCTATTCTCCTGACCTTGGCTTCTTCTTACAGCGTGGCATAGCCACAGGGCCACCATTTAATAACAGCACTGGACAAAGAGAAAACAATGCATGGAAGAGCCCAGAGACTCATCAGCTAAACATCCTGATTGAGAAGCCCCAGACTTTTAAAATTACTATAGCTGAAACTCTCCCACACTCACAGGAAAGTTATAAATGAGCTTTAAAATAACAAAGTATTACTCTAAACAGGAAGCAAAGGATCCCTTAGGACCAGCTTCCTTTGTTACATACGCACGCACACACACAGAGGTGCTGAGGGTCAAACTCAGGACCTCATGCATGCTAAGGCAAACACTCAGCCAATGAGCTACAACCCAGTCCTCCTGTGTAATCTTATGAAGACTCTCACAAAGTCAGTTCCCTATCTAGGCAGGTATGGAGCTTAAAGGCAGCAGCTGAACCTACCCAAGTACATTTTATAGCTCTGCAATAGCTGTTACTTGGCTAAACACATAACTGACACAGGCTTACGAGAAATCTATTAAAGTAGGATTGCTTTCTACTTGGAAACATTATTGCCATAAGTTACTAAATCATGTGAATGTAAGAAAATAGCATTTCCTAAGAAATGTTCCATATTTCAATCATTTTTTTCATGTATTAATATTACCAGTAATAGGAGCTGCTACACTGCAAGGACAGTAATAGATTCTCTCCATAGATTACCTCACTGAAGCTTCACAACTACTTTGCAAGTTAGGTACCTACTCCCATTTTACAGAGTGGTAAGTGAGAGTATCACTTACAATTTAAGTAACTTGATAAGGTGACCCAGAGAATCAGCAGTGGGGATTTTATATGCCTGTTTGTCTTGTTGGGTCATTTGCATAATAATCAATAGCTGCTGTATCAACACCTGCTATAGGTCAGTTACTGAACAAACACTATCTTTAATCCACTCAATTATTCAAAAAGATAAGCATAAAATCCCCATTTTTTAGATAGGAAAACTCATTCTCAGTGACACAAACTAACTTGTCCTGGGTTGCCAGTAAAAGGTGGAGTTGAGAGTGGAATGTGGTTTTCTTTTTCTTTTTCTTTTTTTTTTTTTCTTCATTTTTGTTCTTGTAGTATGGGGGGCTGAACCCAGGGCCTTTACCACGGAGCTGCATCCTCAGTTCTTTTTTTATTTTTTAATCTTGAGACAGGGTCTTGCTAAGGTATGCAAGCTGCGCCTGGCCTCAAACCTGTGATACTCTGCCTCCTAAATCACTGGGATTACAGCCACTGTGCCTCCCTAGAATATGGTTTTCAATTCAGGTACACCTAGTTCTTTTCACTACACTCCACAAGTAAAGTCTACATCTTCTTGGTGCCGTCCCGTCTCTCAAACCCTCCACTAGACTAGGGTGCTTGACACAGGGGAATCTCACACTACCCACCTTTTCCAGCAGAGCCTTTCGTAGACGCCGCTCCTCCTGCACCATGATGAACATCTCCTTATGCACAGCTGCCGCTAGGTTCAGGTCCAGCTTCTCAGGGCAGGCAGCCATCTTGCAGATGAGCTCCTCATGGGAGAAGACGCAGTATCTTCGGAGCCTGCGGTAGTGCTCAATGCACTGGCGTCCAGCCGGCAGCTGTGGACAGAGTCAAGGTCGAGTGTGAACAAGTCTGAAGGCAGTGGTGCTTTAGCTTCCCCAAACCTTGCTGCTCTCCCTGCCAGCTCACCACACTCAAGACTCACCCAGTCAGCAGTGCAAAAGTTGACAGCCTCAGCAAAGTTATAGCCTTGGTTGAAGCCACTGTGGTAAGCACGGGGGAAGGTGATGACAAATTCTCCTGCACACTGGTTTGTGCGGACAACCTGAGGAGCAAGAAAGGTTAAGGCCACTAAAATAGAGGTTTTCCAGTCTGCAGAAACCTGATCTAAGAGAAGGGTCTTTAAAGAGATAAAGGAAAGTCTCAGAGAACAAGGTATGACAACAGAATCCCAGGCCTTCCAACTCTGAAAGGAGCCCCATGGGTCTATGCTCTCAAGGTTCTGATCCGCGTTGATAGATGACTGTGTGATTTGAGTCAGAAATACCTATTAAATTATTTCAACTTCCCCAGTAATCTTTTATAAAAATTATAAATAGCACTTTTCATTAAGCTGGCCAAGCTTTTCATCTTTATCAGTAACTTCTAGAATCAAATGGTTCTGTATTTGTTATAAAACCAGCAGCCCTGTTATTCTCCCCTCCACAGAGCCAATCTCCTTCACTTCTTTAGATTATTTTGGCATTGACCCTTGTTGTTGTTGTTAGGTGCCGTGGAGTCGGTATCCAACTCATAGCAACCCTCATAGGGTTTTCAATGGCTGATTGTTTCGGGATCGCCTTGGGAGTGGATTGCTGGGCCCTTCTCCCATTTTTGCAGTGCTGGGAATTGAACTCGGGACCTCAGAGACTGCAGCGCAGCACTCTACCAACTGAGCTAAATCCCAGCCTGGCAATGACCCTAATAATCCTAAATAACATACTTCTGGAGGACTGTGTTAAAAACAGCCTCCTATTTCTCAATTGGCTTAGTTTCCTATGTATATACTACAATTTAAACTCTAACTTTCTGTAAAGTATTAAAATTTCCTTTCCTATAGTTTTACCATTCTGTAGCAATCTCTCACGCAGCCTTTTTATTTTGTTGTTGTTGAGAAAGCGTCTTGCTAAGTAGCCCAGGCTGTTCAGACCAGCTGTCTTCCCTAGATCCTCACAATCCTGTGACAGATTTCCTGTTTTCCTAGTTCCTACATCTTCTTCTTTATTGGTTTATTCCTTTGATGTGACTGGACATCTCCTCCAACAGCCTTCTGATACATGACGGGGAAAAGTGTTTTTTTCAGGGGGGTGGGGGGCAGTCTTTTCACTCTCAAGCTTGACTGCATATAGGATTCTAAAATGAAAATTATTTTGATGAGCTGGATGTGGTGGCACATGCCTATAATCCCAGCACTTGGGAGGCTGAGGAAGGAAGATCACAAAAGAGGGCTTCCAGAACTGCTTCAGAAGTGGCAAGAATGATGAGGTAACTGTGTTTGAAGCCAGGGTTATTTTGAGGGGGATTAATGGCAGTGTGTGTCTTTCACTGTAATAACTTTTTTTTATTTAAACATTCCCCGTTTTTTGTTCACACTTCACATTTAACAAAGCCACAATTCATCAATTCAATGTATAACTGGTATACAAAAGTATTGAGATATTTTACATTCTTTGTTTCACACTAAGTTTCACACCAAGATGTATTTTATACTTTCAGCACATTTCAGCTGGGACTAGCCACACTAAATGCATTAGCCACATGCTGCTTGTGGCTGCCAAACTGGACACTGCAGTTCTATACTGTCAAATATACAAGAGATTATAAAATGCCTACACTGATTATTGCCACATCAAAATTTACATAAAAAACATGGAAACAACAAAATGTTTAGGATGAAGGGAATAGGGACGACCTCTCTATTTTCCACTTTTTTGGAAAGGAAGTATATTTCTTTTTTAATAAAAATAATACTAACTCTACATATTTATAAAATGAAATAGACTTCTCCCACCAAAGGGGAAGGTGCAGGGAGTGGGGGAAAGAACACTGAAGATAGCACTAGGGGTAGCTCCAGCTAGCTAAACTGCAGCCTGCCAGTATAAGAACATGAAAATTACAGATGCCTTGGTATTGTTTTTTGTTTTTTTGGCAGTACTGGGGGGTTAAACCCAGGGCCTTGCACATACTTCACAAGTTTTCTATCACTGAGCCGCATCCCTAGCCGACCCCCCCACCTTTTTAATCTTGAGACAGAGTCTTGGTAAATTATACAGGCTGCCTCTGGCCTCAAACTTGCAATCCTCCTATCAAAATGCACATATGGAAATGTCACAATGAAAAGCATGCCAAAATGAAACACACTAAGATGTACATTAAAAATTTCTAAAAAAAAAAAAGAATTGGCATAGGATGAGGGGCACAGCTCAGTGGTAGAGAGCTAGCTAGCAAGCCCAAGCGCCTGGGTTCCACCCCTAAAGAAAAAAAAAAAAAACTTGCGATTCTCCTACCTCTACCTCCCAAGTCGCTGGGATTACAGACATGTGCCACTGAGCCCACTAGTTTTGGTTGTTTTGACACAAGGTCTCACTGTGTGGCCCAGGCTGGCCTGGACCTCTCTAAATATAGATTAGACTAGCCTCAGACTCACACTAAGCCTCCCAACTGCTGGGATTACAGACATATGTACCACATCCAGCTTGAAAATCACAGATGCCTTGGGTTGGGTGGACACTTCCAAGTCCAAGGAGCCTGGGAACTACCTATAGGAGGGCAGGGAAGACAGAGGGCAGGGTGATGAAGCAGCAGCTGGCCAGAGAAGCTGGTGAACCATGAGCAGGAGAAATGCTGTGGAGGTGGAAGCAAACAACACATGTTTAAATATCTGTGATAGTTTTTTTTGTGTGTGTGGCACTGGGGGTTGAACCCAAGGCCTCATGCTTGAATGTTTTGCAAGTGCTGGACCACTGAGCTGCACCCCCAGCCCATTTTTTTTACTTTTGAGACGGGGTCTCACTAAGTTATGCAGACTGCCTCTGGTCTAGAACTTGCGATCCTCCTGTCTCCACCTCCCGAGCTGCTGTGTGATAGTTTTTTAAAAAGAGGTAAGGATTAAACAGCTCCCTGACATCTCTCTCCATCCCTCCACCCCTCCTCCTATATTTTAGCTGCCAAAATCCTTTAATCTTCTTTTGCTCTTACAGTTTTGCTTGGCATTACAGACAAGGACTGATGCTGTGCTATGGGTGAGGAATAGAGAAGTCTGAGGAAGTCAAATACAATGTGTACTTATGAATCAAACTAGAAGAGACTTTGATCTTTTTTTCTTTTTTTGGTGGCGGTGGTGGTTCTGGGGATCAAACCAAGGGTCTCATGCAGGCTAACCAGACACGTTACCACTGAGCTATATCTCTGGCCCTACTGATCACCTGGAGTCTAGTAATTCTTAAAATTACTAGAGGAGAAGGAGAAAAAGGAGAGCCCTCTGAGTGGAGGAAGGTTGTCTGAACTACTGTAGGAGGCTTCTTCCCCTGTCTAATTCCCTAGATATCCCAACTCTTGATTGTTGTTGTTAGGTGCCATCTAGTAGGTATCCGACTCAAAGTGACCCTACATACAATAGGCAAAACACTATTGTCAGTGTTTCTCTGCTGTTCATAGGGTTTTCAATGGCGGATTGATTTTTGGGAGTGGGTTGCCGGGTCTATCTCCCAACCCTACAGTATCTAGCGGTCTCCCATCCAAGTACTAACCAGGCCTGACCCTGCTTAGCTTCTGAGATCTGATGAGATCGGATACCACAGGGCTATGGCTGCAGGCTTTAAGTCTTGATTAAGTATCATTAAAATGTATAATAAAAAATACTATTCACAGTATATAGCATATCAAAACAAGGTAAAGACAAGAAGAAATTCAGGTGAGAACCACTGACGTAGTCCAACCCTATTATACAGATGTCCATGGATACCCCAAGAAGAAATTAATTTGCTATTTACCACGTCCCATGCACTAGAATGCACTGGCAGTGTGGCCAAAGCCAGAGGGGGGTGAAAAGGAGTAGGGAATAGTAGAATAGAATAAGACTTAAAACAGAAATGGAGGATGTACTAATTCATGTTCTCACAGGACAGCTGATCAGGTTGTTTTAAGATCCATACCAGAAAACTGGCTGATGCTAATAAATGTTGGAAATTCCCGGGGACAGATATGTTAGGCTGTATACTCAGCAAAACATTTTATAGTATGAAAAAGAATTACCCAGCAAAAGAAGATAGGTCAGGACTATGGGTTCAACTTTTGACTTATTATCTAAATAAAAAGCAGCTGGGTACTGTGGTACATGCCTATAACCCCAGCAATTAAAGAGGTTTAAGTAGGAAGATTGTCAGTTCAGGCTGGAGGTGCAGCTCAGTGGTAGAATGCTTATCTAGCATGCACAAGGCCCTGAGTTCAACTCCCAAGTACTGGGGGGGAGGGGGGGAGTAAAAAGATATACCTCCTGCTCTGAGAAGGGTAACAGTATGCAAAATATGGCAGAAATGGCTAATTCTCCCCTAATATTATCTTCTTTCATAACATGACCCCCAATTTTTAGGTAGTAGAAGACCATCCAGAGTAAAAGTCACATTTCCCAGTGTTCCTTGCAGCTAGATGTGGCCATGTGACCAATTTTTCACTAACAAGGGGTGAATGGAAATGATGTCTGCTCTTAAAAAGTATGGAGACTTTCGCCGGGTGTGGTGGCACACGCCTATAGTCCCAGCGGCTTGGGAGGCGGAGGCAGGAGGATCACAAGTTCGAGACCAGAGGCAGTGTGCGTAACTTAGCGAGACCCTGTCTCAAAAAGTTAAAAAATGGGCTGAGGGGGCAGCTCAGTGGTCCAGCACTTGCAGAGCATGCAGGCGCGAGGCCCTGGGTTCAACCCCCAGTACCAAAAAAAAAAAAAAAAAAAAAAAAAGTATGGAGACTTTCTAGCCCTGCCCTTCCTTCATTTCCTTCTTCCACTAGCTGGAATATAGATATGATAATAAACTATCCCTAAGGTATGGCCCTCACACGCGTGGCCTAGAGTGCTACCATATTGTACTTGTAACCACTATAATCATGGATCACTATCAGAGTGGTCACACCTACAGTCAATTAAGATAGAATAGGAATGAGAAGAGGCAGGAGAAAGACTACCACTACCACCACAAAGGACATCATTAAATCATTCCTACTCATTATTCATGGTTCCTGGGCACTCACCGGCACACCATGGGACATAAGGGTGTTAGGATTCATGAGGGTGACAAGTTGGTGTAGAAGATCAGGCTGGCTATCAAAGAGCTCAGGTGTTAGCTTCTTCATCACTTCTTCCAAATGTTCTG
The DNA here is from genome assembly GCA_007922755.1 of Pedetes capensis. Taxonomy (NCBI): domain Eukaryota; kingdom Metazoa; phylum Chordata; class Mammalia; order Rodentia; family Pedetidae; genus Pedetes; species Pedetes capensis. Next base: position 32,138 of record VMDO01007753.1, on the reverse strand, counting down.
CTGCAAGTGAAGGTACCCCATACCAGGTCTTCGGCTCACCCCTGCTCAAGTGGAAAGTGAGCACAAAGAGTGGTCATACCAGTGGTTATTTAGGGAGCCAACTCTGACTGCCTTCCCAGCTTCCCAGGGCCTCACTCACCAGTGGAGGTAGTTAATGGAATAACTCCAGTGATCCTCAATATGCCAGCAAAAGGCCGAGAAAACCATGCCCACGTAGAGCCATGGCACCTTCATGCCAGAGATATCTGCATTGATGTGGCACAGTACAGACTGCTCCAACACCGGCATCACATTCAGGTTCCAACCACTTGTAGCATACTCCTGTCAGGTCAAGTGTTTGTACAGAAGGGATGAGTGTTATGCGAAGGACCTAAGATCTTAAGTTATTTGCTTTAGCCAAAGGAACCTTAATTGTGGGGCCATATATAAACATCTAAAAACATACAGGTTCTTTCCCACCCTTCCCCCCAAAATGTATATACACAAAATTTTAATTCAATTCATTTTAATTTCAGGGAGGTTTACAGATGTCCTATATATCCATCTACCAAAATACCCACAAGTTAAAAATCCCATCTCTGCCAACTAATTTTTGTCAAAGGTGCTAAGAACACGCATTAGGGGCTTGGCATGGTGGCTCACACCTATAATCCCAGCACCTGGGAGACTAAGTTAGGAAGATCCTCAGTTCGAGGCTAACCTGGATCAGCCTGGGCCCGATAAGCTCTACAACAGCCCAAGCTAAACAGCAAGACTCTGTCTCAAAACAAACAAAAAACTTGTATTAAGGAAAGGGTACTCTTTCCAACAAATGGTGCTGGGAAAACTAGATATAGCTACATACAGAAGAAAAAAACTAGACCCCTACCTTTCATCAGTAACAAAGCAACTCTAAATAGATTAAAGACTTGAAATGTAAGACCTGAGAATATGAAGCTACTACAAGAAAACAGGGAAAACGTTTCAGGATACTGAAATGGGCAAGGATTTTCTGGACAAGACCCCCAAAATAGGAAACAAAAGCAAAAATAGACAAATGGAATTACATTGAACTAAAAAGCTTCTGCACAATAAAAGAAAGAACAAAGTGAAGACATAAAATGCAGAATGGGAGAAAATATTTGCAAGCCCAAGATATACATCTGACAAGAGATGAATGTCCACAATAAAGAAGAAACTAAAAAAATTCAATAGCTAAAAAGCAGATAACCTAGCCAGGCATAGTGACTCAGACCTGTAATCCCAGCTCTCAGAAGGCTGGGGCAGGAGGATTATTGCAAGTTTGAGGCCAGCATGGGCTACACAGTGAGTTCCAGGCCATCCAGGGCTACATAGCAAGACTGTTTGAAAATGCCAGAACAAAAAAAAAGGGGGGGAGGCGGCGCAAATAATCTGATTTTAAAATGGGCAACAGACCTCAAGAGACATCATTCAAAAGATCAACATACAAATGGCCAACAGGTATACGAAAAAATGCTCGAAATCACAAACCACCAAGGAAACATAAACCAAAATCACAATGAGATATCACCAGACCTCAGTAAGAATGGCTATTAACAAAAATATGAATGAACTGTGGATGTAGCTCAGTGGTGAAGTGCTTGCCTAGCATGCACAGGACCCTAAGTTTGATCCCCAGAACTGAAGAAAGGAAAGGAGAGAAGATAGGAAAGGAGTGGAGAGGAGAGGAAAAGGGAGAAGAGAAGAGCAGAGCAGAGCTAGCAACAATATAGAGAAAAGGGAACTCCTGTACATTGTTGGTAGGAATGTAAATTAGTACAGTTATACTCGAACAATATGGAAGTTCCTCAAAAAATTAAAAATAGAGCTACCATATGATCCAGCAATTCTAGATATACATCCAAAAGAACGAAAATCAGTATGTCAAAGGGACATCTGCACTCGCATGTTTACTGCCAACACTTTTCAGAACAGCCAACAAATGAAAACCAATCTAAGTTGTCCAACAACCAATAAATGGACAAAGAAAATGTGGTACATACACATAATGGAATACTATTTCAACCATAAAAAGGATGAAATCCTGTCATTTGCAGCAACATGGATGAAACTGGAGATCACTATTTTAAGTGAAATAAGCTAGGCACAGAAAGACAAAGACCACATAATTTCACTCTTATGTCAAATCTTTTTAGAGTTAATCTTGGGCTGGGGATGTAGCTCAATTATAGAGTGCCTGCCTAGCATGAACAAAGCCTGGGTTCGATTCCCCACCCCACCTTTCTCCCCCTCAAAAACTAAGGAAGTTGATCTCATAAAAGTTGAAAGTAGAATGGTGGTTCCCAGAGGCCAGGGACAACAGAAGAGGGATGGGTAAAGGGTGACCAATGGTTACTAAGGGCTAGGGTTTAGCTCAGTTGGTAGAGTGCCACTCGACACTCTGTGAGGCCCTGGGTTTGATCTCCAGCACCACAAAAACGGGAGAAGGATGTGGCAGCCCACTCCTGAACAATCCTGAAATAATCAGCCATCAAAAACCTTATCAGGGTCACTATGAGTTGTACACAACTGAACAGCACCTAACAATAATGGGTACTAAGTTATAGTTAGGAGTAAGTAGTTCTGGTGTGCTACTACTCAGTAAGGTGACTATAAAAAATAATTATGTACTATATATTTCAAAAAACTGTAAGAAAGGATTTTGAATGTTTTCACCATAAAGAAATGATGAATGTTTGAGAAATATTCACTTTGATTTAAACATTACATCAATGTGTACATATACTGAAATATGACATGATACTCCATAAATATGTACAATTTCAATATTTTTATGTCAGTTTAAAAGTAAGTTTAGCCAGCTGCGGTGGTACACGCCTATAATCTCAGCACTTGGCAGATTGAGGCAGGAGGATTGTGGGTTCAAGACCAGCCTGGGCTACATAGTGAGCTCTAGGACAGCCTGAGCTATGTAGTGAGAGTCTCAAAAAACTAATTGACTAAACAAGCAAATAAGTTTAAATTAAAAAGAAAAAAAGAACAAAATATCTTGCTCTGTACCCAAACCCACTTTTCACTTGAGACAGGCCTGGGTCCTCAATTTTTCCATTGCAAACAAATCCCACTCCCTGAACTCTCCTTATGAAACTGCCAGGTTATTTCACATATTTTGTCATTTCATTCTTTGGGTTTGTTTTGTTTGCAGTACTGGAGGTTGAACCCAGGGTCTCATGTGTGCATGCTTTGCAAGTGCTATACCACTGAGCTGCACCCTCAGGCCATTTTTTAACTTTTTGAGACAGGGTCTCACTACATTATGCAGACTGCCTCTAGTCTTGAACTTGTGATCCTCCTGCCTCTGCCTCCCGAGTCGCTGGGATTACAGGCGTGTGCCACCATGCCTGGCTTCATTTCATTCTTTGTAAAGTGGGTATTACCCTCATTTTATAGATAAGGAAATGGGCTCAGGAAGAGGCAAAAAACTCATTTTATGTGTGCACATGCCATGTACTTAACATGTAGCATTTCATCTAAATCTCATAGCAACTGCTTAAGGCAGGCTTAACTATCTCCACCTTACAGAAATGTTGAGTCTTTCAGATACTAAATGACTTGCCTAAGCTCACACAACTGACATATAACCGTGATAATCACCCACTCACCTCCTCCTCGGGGGTTAGGTGCCGCTTACTGTCACTGACAGGGAAACCGCTGCCAAATTCTTTGGAATGGATGTCAGCCCCATACTCAACAGTCACATCTTCCTCAATGCTATTCACCAGCCGCCAAAACTCCTTCTCTACGAGTTCTGTGGGGACCATCTGGGGGAACAGGGGTAGTACATGACCATGGCCCATCTTATCCTGGACCCAATGACTCAGGTAGCAATATCTATGAGCCTAACCCCAGCCCTGCCCCAGCTCTCCATCACCTACATGCACAGGCATGTTGAAGTAGTCGGCTTTAAAGGAGTCGGCCATCTCGCCAAAACTCTGCAAAGTATATTCCCGGGTAGCCTGCTCAAAGCCAAAGGCTTCAGGGGGCCGCTTACACTCCTAAAACCCAAAGGAGAACATGTCACAAAAACAGAGGCAACGAGATGAAGAATCCTTACAAGTAGAACTGGAAATACGGGGTAGCAGCAGGGAGGAAGAACAGCCCTACGTCTATACTCAAGGCCCCTGAGGCAGGCCTTACCTTTTACTCTTACCACTTTAGCTTAATTCTTCTTTCCATTCCCCCTATGCACTTCAACCATGCTTTTGCTTACTGTCATGGTTGGGATATGAGTGTCCCCCCAAAAAATTCATGTATTGAAGGCTTAGTCCCCAGCAGGTTGCATTATTTGGGGGGTTCTAGAAACTTCAGGAGGTAAGACCCAGAGGAAATAGGTCACTGGGGGAAAGTACTTGGGAGCTGTTGTCTTATCTATAGCCCATCTTTCTCCCCTTCCTGGCCATCATGATGTGAGCTTCCCTACAACACCCTCCCTACTGTGACAGACTGAAATCTCTGAAACCATGAGCCAAAATCAATCAATCCTCCTCTGAACTATTTCTTTCAAATACTATTATAGCAATGGGAAAGTGATTAGCACTTACAGAGCTCCTCTCTATTGCATTGTCCTTTCCCACCTTTTTTTTGTTTGTTTTTGGTGTTGGACTGAATCCAGGGCATTATGCATGTTAAGCAGGTGCTTTATCACTGAGGTAGACTCCCAGACCATCTCTCACTTTCTCTCTTTGACTCTTCAAATCCCAACTTCAGGTCTGGGGGTGTAGTTCAGTGGTAGAGTGCTTGCCCAGCACACAAGAAGCCCTGGGTTCAATCCCCAACATCGTGAGGTGGGGAAGTGGGAATTAAAGTTAAGTATGGAGGCAGGTGCACACAGTCCCAGCTACTCAGGAGCCTGAGGCAAGAAGACTGCTTGAGCCCACAAATTCTACACTAGCCTGGGCAATGTAAGACCCTGTCTCAAAAAAAGAACACAAATGAAATCCAACTACAGAGCCAGGTGCTGTGGTGCACACCTGCAAACCCAGTGACTCAGGAAGAGAGGGAGACAGGAGGATCATGAGTTCAAGGCCAACCTGGCCTATATAGCGAAATTCTGTCTCAAAAAACCAAGGGCTGGGGATGTAGCTTTGTGGTAGAATATTTGCCTAGCATGCACAAAGCCCTGGGTTCAATTCTCAGCACACACACACCCCAAAATAAAAGAGGCCACCCTATTCTACACAGCAAGTTCCAGACCAGCCTGGACTCCACAGTGAGACCCCATCTCAAAAAACAAACAAAAAATCCCCAAAACAACAAAAAACCGTTTACAATCTAAAGCATGAGCTCTCTCACTTCAATATGCTAACCCCATACCCGTCTGCCACTGTTTCTTCTCGACAATAAAAATGTAAGTTCACACAGGGTGTTTCAGGAAGCTTTTTTAATGCCCAGACTGGAACCAAAATCCTGGGGAAATGGTACTAGATATTCTAGTACTTGGTTGGATAGAAAATGAACGCATCAACTTTTGTAGTGTCAAACCCTACACTATTTCTGTTCTTAAGACTACCCTAGAAGACAGAACACGGGTCTACCTCACTTGTAGGTATGTACATGATTTTAGATGAAAACTGTATAGATACCAGAATCAGATGCACATCCTGCTCATGTCTGAAAAATAAATGCCAATCTAGTTCACTGGTTCATAATCACTTAGACAAAAAATCCAGGTACAGTTGACAGTCTTCCTCATTCATGACACTACTGGTATCTAAACTTTTCCCCACTAGAATCTCCAACACTGCCAAGGCCATTACGCCCTGCCCTGGTCCTTCCCCATCCGTGTGTGTGTGTGTGTGTGTGTGTGTGTGTGTGCGCGCGCGCGCGCATGCACACCCATCTCTACAACTATAGTTCAGTCCTTAAGGCAAGACCATCAATGTCTGCTTTCCAGAAACTCAGAGCAAAATGCAGAAGATGAATATGGAGAACTTAGAAGAAGGTAGGAAACTCAGGAAATGGAACTGCCAGACTTCCTGGGCACTTGGCCCTCAATGCTGCTTCAGCTGCTCTCCTTACTGCCCCTACCCACCCTACGCACATTCTCCCCTAAATACCTCTGCTCCTACTAATCCTGTTTCCCAGATTGGAATACGTGCCTACCTCTTCTAAAGCCTCCATCACTGAAAACCGATCTAAATGTCATATAGAAGGAAAATTAATGCTACACCTATGTGATGAAAAAAAATTCATACTCCGAATAAATTTAATAATACAGAAAAGTGATTATGAAGTAACAACTGAAAATAGAGGGTACCAAAAATATACATGAACTGTATTAAAATTGTTATAATACATATTGATAAAAGATAAACACAAGTCGCATTCAACTTCTGCAATCACCAAGAAGTCACAGTAAACATTGCTACTGTAATTCAACTGAGCTTCAAAAAGTAATACATGGATAACATCTCTTAAAATGTGCATACATTTTTTGGCACCCCCAGTGCATAAGCAATAGCAAAAAGATGAGAGGAAAATATACCAGAAATGGTTACCTTGAGATGGCCATAGGTAATTTATCTATTTTCATAAAATAAAATAAAATAATTGCTCACACCTATAATCCCAACAACTTGGGAGGCTGAGGCAGGAGGTGAGTTGGAAGCTGGAGGCAGCCTGTGCAATTTAGCAGGACACCATCTTAAAATAAGAAATAAAAAAGGAGTTGGACAAATTAAAAAAAAAGTTAAAAAGAAAAAAAAAAGTTTGGGGGATCAGCCCAGTGGTAGAACACAGGCTGTGGGTTCAATCCCCAGTACCATGAATGAATGAATGAACGAATGAGTGAAAAACTTGGAAATCAAAAGAACATTTTTTTTTAAATTTTATTCCTGTCCTTCAAAACTCATTCCTGACATCTGCCCCATTAACTTCAGTAATTTTTTTCTCTACTGAACTGCTGTACCTTAGAGTTTCTAAGACCCAATTTAGCATCTGCTTACATGTCAACCCACAGTCCTAATCAAGACACTTCCCCAAAGGTGGCCTGGAAGCTCCCAGAGGATAAAAGCAAAGATTGGGTCTCCTTTTCCTCTTTCTCTTAAAGAGCTCCCTAGCCTACCCCCACTCCCAAAGACCCAAAATGTAAGACTGTGGCTGAGCTAGGAAGCTGTTCTCAGTAAGGTCAGATGAAGGGAGGCAAGGATTCCCTATGTGGACTGGGGCTGGGGAAGCCTTACCGCCATGACACACTTTGGGCACCGCCAGACACCTTTCGGGATCTCAGGCAGAGGAGGCAGCAGGCAGAAGATGTGGTAGTTGTCATCACAGCCATCACATAGCAGGAGCTTATCATCCTCATCCCCTCGGGAACACATCCGGCATACATATGACTCAATCTACCAGGGGAGGGAAGCAAAAGTTCATCAACATAGGCCCTGCCCAGGATTCAAACAACAGGTCCCTCTAGACAGTACCCTAGTCCAGAGGCTTCTCCACTGGAAACCTGCTGTGCTTGCTAGCAGGATCATTCATGGCCCTGTACAGGCTAGTCATGCAAGGTCTGGAGTTCAACTGCATGCATGTACCATCTCCCCAAATAAGCAGCAGAGCTGTGAGAGCAATCTTTGTCATTCAGTCTTGAATCTTCCCATTTTTATTCATTCAATAAACACTGAACCTGTGTTCAGCACTACGCTGGACTCTATGGCATAGAAATGAGTAAGACAGGGTATCTGCCTTCCAAGAGAACATAGTCTCTAGAGGCACATGTTCATAAAAATCAAAAACTGCCAACAGCCACCCATGAAGGGTACTGTGGGAGCCTAGAGAAGGAAACACTTGTATCAGCTTGTGATGAGGAGGGACAGCCTTGAAGAAGGACTTAACTGAAAAGGTGACACTTGAAACTGGCTGAAACATGAAGGCAAACTGAAGCTTGGCAATGGAGTAAATCACAAAAGGAAACTCTTCCAGGCAAAAGAAACCAACTGTGCAAAGGATGAGGGAATAAAACAACAGGACGCACCTCTGGGAGACAAACATAAACATACCTACAAGTAGTTCAGTGTGGCTACAGCAGAGGAATGAGAAGGGCAGTGCTGGGGAATGAGGCTAGTGGTCAGCAGGGACTGGATCATGCATAGTAATGAGGAGCTTAGCCTTTATCCTGAAGCAATAGACAGTGAGTCTCCTTCTCTGGACCCTTCCAGCACTTTATGTTGACAGCTCTTGTTCACCCTTTCTTGTTCTTTGTTCCGAATGAGTTGGCCTTGTTTCCCCAATTAAGTGAGCTACCTGAGGGCAAGGCCCACCAGGCCCACATTTCTGCTTAGTGCAACCTGGTCCAGTGCCATGCTGGGGAAATGCTTGTTGAAGGGATGATAAGCAGAACATTAGGAAGTCAGGGCTGGGTCCTTACAAACTGGGCATTGCTGTGGTTCCTCCGCAGCCTCATGGTCATCTTGGTGCAGGGCTCTGGGCTGTGACTCAGTTCCTCTTTGCTTTCCAGGAAGGTCTTGGGTGAGGTTGATTCCACCTTCACATCCCCACCTGACTCCTCCTTCACCACAACAGTTGGAGGACACTCAGGACCTTCCTTATCTAGGAGAGAAAAAAATGGCTCTAAACATAGGTCTGGGACACTCTGGGCCCTGCCTCCTCTCTCCAGGTGAGGCCATCCCCAGTTTCTTAAGCCTCACCTTTTTTCCGCAGAGTTTTATCCTTGGCCATGAGGCCCAGGCCCATCATTTTTGGGCCTGCCCCATAGATCTGTAGTTTCTTCAGCTCTGGATTCTTTTCAATGTCTTCTTCTGTGGGTTCCGGCTAGGAGGGAAGAAGAAATTGAATCCAGACTGCTATATGGGGCAGACTGTCCTATCCTAAAAGAATTTTTTACCACCCAAGTTCATACCAGGGGCTCAAACAGAGAGAGGCTAGGGTAAGAACTCAGAATTGCTTTTTAGAGCAGGGGGTAAGAAAGCTCCTCCTCAGTCTTCTCTTAGAAAGGAATTACAGACAGGATCTCAGCTTTCCCAACTATAAAATAGAAACATTAACTCCCACCTTATAATGATGAGGAGGGAGGCAAATTATTTTTTTAAAAAAATCTAACACTGCCAGGCATGACAGCACATGCCTATATCCCCAACACTCCGGAGGCTAAGGCAGGAGGATAACTCCAAGTTCAAAACCAGTCTGGGCTACATAGCAAGTTTCAGACCAGCCAGTGAGTACACAGCAAGACTCAGTCTCAAAAACCCAAAAAATAAAAATTAAAAATTTTAAAATAAATTTAAAAAACAAATCTGTCTCGCATTACCAATGACTGGTAGTGACTAATATGGTCTGCTAGATTTTATGTTTCAATGAGCCCAAGGAAGGGGTCTGTCTTCTCTGCTGTATCCCCTGTACCAAGAAGAAAGCCTGGCACATAAGCTTCTGCCTGAAGGTAGGCTATAGGGATAAGGAGAAAAGAAGACTTCCACCTCTATGAGCAGACTGAGGAAAGAACAGGACAGGCAAAAAGAGCAGACATGTAAAAGGTGTTATATGAACAGATGAAGATCTAGCTCAGTAGCAAAGCTGAGAGAGGAGAAACGAGAAAGAAAGAAGCCAGAGACACACTAATGATTAAGAACTCAAGAGAATGAGAAAAGTCAGTGCAACAGGGAACATAGCCTCAATCAGGAGGAGAGGATTTTCTCCACCCCAAAGCAACTCTATGTTAAAAGGGAAGTACTCACATCAGGCTGCAGTCTCTTGGCCCGCCGGCCATAGCTGTTGAACTTGGATGGTTGCACAGACTGTCGAAGGGGGATGCTGTGGGGTTTATATTCCTTATCCTTCTCCTCATTATCAAATGGACGTGTGTTACATTGCTGGGGACAGGTGAAGGGTAAGGATCAAGGCATGGGACTGTAGCCCCCAAGAACAAGGACTTCCATCCACCCTTACTCAATGGCCAAAATTGTGGTTCACCCCTTTGACCCAAAACCACCACCACTGTTCAACTGGTCTTTATCAGTGACACCAGTCACACTTCAAGAATTCTTCTCAGTGACTTTGCTTACGTTATTCCGCCTTCCAATGACACCTTACTCAATCATCTCCTAAAGTATATCAGACTCCATGTCTTCCTAGATGTTTCGAACCCAAAAGATCTCTCTCTTCTCTGAATCCCTCTATCAGTTAAGACTTTGTCAAGTAATAGTATACTGGCCCTACAGATTAACTCCAAGACCTCTAGCCCTGGGTAGTGTGAGAAAGGAAAAAGCACCACTAGGAAAGGGTAATGGGTAACTCCAAGGTCTCCAATCCATTGAACTAGTTCTACTAGGAGCAAGTGTGGCAATCTATACCTGGGGGTAAAGCTTCCTCTACCCCATCCTGGCATCCTTACCACAAGGTTGGCTCCAGACTGGTACATCTCATAGGGATAAACAATACGTTCATAGTGAGAGCGTAGTAAGGAACCAATGTTTTTGCCTGGTGGGTAGTTGAGGCGCTGGGCCACCCGGGCCCAACGACGGTCCTTGCAGATAGCTTCATAACCACCTTCTTCTACCACAATCTGAAAGGACAAGCAGGAAAGGACATGGATGTACTATGTGTCTGAACATGAGGGAGCAGGCCTACAGAAAGAGCAATGAGGCCAACACCAGCCTCTCACTTCACTGAGGGCTAACTCCTTCGTCCAGCCTCAAGTTGCAGCAAGAGATGCGATGTTCTGATGACAGCTAGTTTTGCTACCAGGCTGTGCCCCTTCCACTGAAGCCTAGAGCCTCAATAACAAATGAAGGGGGCCATCAGAGTAGCAAGGCTACGAGGGTAGAGGTGGGGGATATTTGAGGAAAAACCTGTTCTTACTTTGCTGAGGCTGTAGAGGTCCAAGATCCGCCGTTCTACATTGGGAATCTTTAACGAAGAGCCCTGGATTTCCCAGAATTTGGCAATCTGGTCCAAGTAGTTCAGTTTCACTCTCGTCTGGGCCTGAAGAAGAAATGGCTCAAAGAAGCTGGCCACCCCCTCCCTCGACCCTTCTTCTGGACCAATCTTTGTAATTATTGTTATGTGCCGTCGAGTGGAGTCTGACCCACAGCAACCCTATGTACAAGAGAACTAAATACTCCCTGACACTGTGCCATGCCCGGCACTATGTCAGTGCTTCTCTGCTATTTAAAGGATTTCAATGGCTGATTGTTTTGGGATTGTTTCAGGAGTGGGCTGCCAGGTCCTTCTCCCACATTCCCCTCTGTATATACCATGAAATTGGTTTCATGGTGGCTGAAGGGTGAGAGTGCACGCTAAAGGCAGAACCGCCTAATGAACTGAGCTGGCATATTGAAGGAGCACTGGCACCTGGCCAACTCAGGAAATGTTGTGGACCAAAGATCCTACAAAGAAGGCTTCCCATGCTTACTTGTCATCTCAGTGGCCTAAGAAGGACTCCCAAAGGTTCTAAGTCTATAATTTCCTCACTCCAGTCAGAGGGCCTGGTTCTAGACAGTCATTACTATTCATTACCTTGCCCTGATCCCATTAGGGGAAACAAGGACAGTTCTGTTTCACAGCTGAGAAGAACCAAGGTCTACCTGTGGTAAGAACTGACCTATGGCTCCTTGGCTATGAGAACCCTTAAGGGGCTAGGAACATTATTCCCTCCACTTGAACTCCTTACCTTTCTGACCTTGGCCTCATTCTAGCCACCCCTCACCAGCTCCTTATGCCAGCACTCTGTAGAAGACCTGCCCTTGTTCTGCACTAGGCAACAACCTGGCCATAGCTATACCCCCTACAGAATGGCAGTTCTCAATGGGGGGCAATTATGTGCCTCAGGGGACATTTAACATCTGAAGTTACTTTGGGTTGTCATGAGTAGAAGAAGGTACTATGGCATCTAATGGGCACAAGCAGGGGAAACTGACAAACATTCTACAGTGCACAGGCCAACCCCTTCGCCTCACTCCAGTGACAAAAAAAAAAAAAAAAAAAAAAAATTTCTCTCTCCTGAAATGTCAATAGTGCCAAGGCTGAGGAATTCTGGTCTGAAAGAGAAGTAAGTTTTTATGTTATGGGTATGACCCAATCCCCCCTAGAACATCTAATAAAGACTTGTGGATACATAATAATGGGGGTGGAGGTTGGAGCATATGTCTAACCTGTATGTTCCACAGAAAACTCCAGGGGACCTTACCTAGAACTGGCTTCAGGACAACCACTCTCATTACTCAAAGGCATTTGCAAGCTCCTGGTGAAGAACACTACCTGTCCATGCAAAAGGTCTAGACTTCCTGCACAGAACAAAAGGGAGATGGAAAAGCCTATCTGCGTGACTCCTGCCCAAGCCTCTAACCATTCCAATCTCTACAGAAACCACTTCCTATGTTGCTCTCACCCTTCTACCTCATCTCCCACCTTACCAAACACCATGGAAAGAAAGTAGGAAGCACAAAGCTATGGATGAGTTAGATATATGAGGCCACATTCAGCTGGCCAAGGAGGGAAGGGTCTCAGCTAGCCTCATATTTCCCTTTGGTTGACCAAAGTAGGAGGGTAGGTATCAACAGGGGAGCTTAAAAAGTAGCAAAGTTTTGCAGGAACAAGACATCCCCAGCCTTTCCGGCTATCAAATCAGAAACACTAACTAAATGCCCCTGCGCTTAGTTATATTTGCAACTTTAAAGCTAGCCAGAAAAGGAATGAAGGAAGTGGGTTAAGAGCTCAGGTATCCATTCTCCCCATCCCCACCATCAGCTGCTAGTCTTCTCACCTCTAGCTCATTCAACCTCTGGATTCGTGGAGTAAACCTGAAGTTGTCCACTTCCACAGCAAAGGGTGGCTGCCAGTCCTAAAACAGAAAGGAGAAAGAAACTTGGGTTATCCCAGTGTACAGTAAGATCAGAGGGCACCAAAAGAAGCTCAGCACCCCATTTATACCTTCCCAGATCTGTAGCCACTCCAGACCCACTAACTTGCCAAACATCCAATCCACCCAACCCCATCTCCCTCCAAAACTCACAACAGGCCCTAAAAGCCCCTTAAATCTATATCCAAGGCCCCATGCACATGCCCTGTCAAATTTCTCCTAAATCTCTCCCAACAGCACAGTACCAGAATTTTAAGCAATGCAAAGAGAAATCCCAAAACAGTTCATCCCAAACTCTCCTCACACTCACACCAACCCCTCATTCCCTAGGCAGGACACAGAGTCTAGAGTACTGGAAAGCACACAGGATCTGGAGTCAGAAGCCCTGGGTTCATGTTGTAGCTCCACTATTTACTAGCTATGAGAGCTTACCTTTCTGAATCTGTTTTCTCATCTGTAAGGTGGGCATATGAACTCTCGCTCTGGCTTCCTCACAAGACCAATAAGGAAAATTAAGCTAGCTTTCAAATGAAAATGTTATTCAAAGGACCCATCATTAAGACTCAGCATCTAAGGCCAAACCCACCACCCAATATGCATGCAATGTAGCTCAGACCTAGTTCTAGCAGGATTTAAAGGTGTGGGCCTTTAGTGTCTCTTCTCTTAGTTAGAGAGCCTGATATATACACAATAGGGAAGAGTAAGGAACAGGAAGCAAGAATCTGCATCACTCACCAGGTATGGAAAGTTTCCTGTGGATTCTTTCTCATGTATTTGCCTGGTACAAGAAGAGGCCAGGGAGGAAGTCCAGGGGGTGGGTAAGAACTGGGATGCCCCAATGTGGTGGCAAAGAATGGGAGGATTTGAGGAGGGGGAGGTCAGGGAGAGATAATGAAAGTGGGGGAGAGACTGCTCTGCTCTGCTAGGTTGGGGCTTTTCCTGTCCTGCCCAAAGGGTGGCTGTGAAAAATCCTCTCCTTAGTACCCCTCCACACACACACACACACACACACACACACACACACACACACACACACACACACACGCTTCCCAGGCAATCCTCTCCTCCCCAGAGGCTACTGTTGAGGTGGCAAAAAGAACCTGGAATAACCTAGTTCAGTGCCCTCATGCTACAAATGGGAAAAGTGAGGTCCATACAGCAGTAGAGCCAACACCAGAACCCATGTCTTTTGACCACTGATCCAAGGCTTTCTGCACTACACCAAGCTAGGAGCATTCATACAGACATGGAAGGAGGGGGAGCAGAAAAGTAAAAGAAAAAAAGCTGCTGACCATCTCTGCACACACACTTTTAGAAAAGGGGCCAGAGGATTCATATTCACATGTGCACATACTCTTCTTCACCCCAGCCCACCCACCACTTCCCCAGCAGAAGCAGGTAGAAAACACCTTGGGGCTCAGTGAAGCAGGGAGGAAAAGGTAGGCTAAAATGGTATGGCTCAAGCCCAGGCAAGGTCCTTACACCTTCTTGGCCCCCATGAGAATAGGGCACAACCCTCAGCACAGATAACCCAGGCAGAAAAGCATTGTTCAAACCCAAAACTCCGGCCACCCTTCTTTCCTACTGAATCAAATACTAAACAAGAACCAGTCAACATCAAGTACCTGACAGGAAATTGCGGAACTATAATCCTAAAGCAGGAGCTATGGGTGCAACAGATAGCTGGGGAAGGTCCAGCAAACTTCCTGTCTTCAGGCCCATACTACTCTGTGCCAATGCTCAGTATGATGACATTAGGATGTAGTGAGAAAGAGGTTGGCTACTTGATGCAGGAAACATGATCCTCTCAGGTTCTCCTACTCCAAGGTACAAACACTGTCCTCCCACCCAAACTATTCCAAGGGTAGCAGTCACTTGCCCAGCAATTCAGACCCCAAACCACACTTCCTCAGAAAAACCTTCAATTCCCAAGCACGTGCCCATACACAGGTTTCTACCCTGGGCCTAAGCATCACTTGGATAAGTACTTCAAGTTCCAATGAAAAGAAAACCAGGTGTCTAAAGATGGCCTAGGAGCAGCCCCAGAAGAAAACAAACAAACAAAATCACCCAGAAAGCCAGGTCTCTTGGATTGGAGGGAAGCATGCTGTTGGGGTAGAGAAAAGAAAGCTACCAAAAGACAGTCTCCCACTGGCCACACACACACCCCTTCCGGGTTCCCCAAAGCAGTGTAATAGCACCTGCACAAGGTCAGCCTGCTCAGGTAAATCAAAGTAGAAAACCTACCCCCTATGTCAGATAGGCCCCTTTCCCACAGGCCTGCCTGACCACTTCAGGGAGTGTCTACTTTAAGGTCATGCAGGACTCCAGCCTCTCCCTTCTGCTGGCCTTCCTGACCTGTCACTACCTATTGCCACTCCCTCACCATGGACAAGGATACCTCAGAGAACTGTGGACAGGGTCCAACAAGGAAGAAATGAGCTTACCCAACACCTCCCAAAGGATCCATCTGAAACCAGCCTAGATCTGCGGCTGAGCACCAAAAGTACCAAGATGGATAAGGAGAAACCTGTGGTGCCCTCTTCAGATGGGACTGACTCCCCATCCTGAAATACCCGCTCAAAACCACTCTGTTCCAGCCAAACTTAATTCCTGCCCTCATAATCTCATGTGGTCACTAAACAACATTTTATCATCATTTCTCCTGTGTCAGCAAGGCAGCAGCCTGTCCTAGGCTTTGGAGGACTTCTCCTGGTCAAGCCAGGCCTAGGAGGAAAGACATGGCCTTTTTGCTGCAGACACCTGGGAATCACGCATTCCAAGGGGGGCAGACTTCCATACCTCCGTTCTGTTTCTGGGGAGTCCACGAAAGCCCTATCTTCTGAGATGGCCTACACCCTGGTCCAGAGCAGAGAAGAGGTCTTGTGAGAAGAACTCATACAGCACTACCAAGCTGATTAGTCCAAGCCTCTCCATAGGAAGTCAAGTCTGGGGACAATGTGCAGGAAAGGCCCTGACACTGCCTTCAACTAAGAAAAGGAGACAATTCCCTGAACCCTGCGCAGGGGAGCCAGAAACGACATTCCCTGTGAGACTGATTTCCTCACTGGTCCACCAGGCCGGGATATTATCATAAATTAATTGGCCTCTCAGAGTGTGAGTAAATATGAGTCAACCCACATCGGAGCAAACCAATGACCCCATCAAACACCTTCCCAGTCACAGTAATTACCACTTACCTACCATGTACTACACAAAGACGCTACCTAGTTTAGTGCAATCCTAGAAATAACTACTTCTGTGACCCATTTCACAGGCTCAAATAGATTACATTAGTTGCCCAAGGTCACACAGCTAAGCTTCAAAGTGGAGTTTTGAACTTAGGTCTTTCTCCCTTCAGCGCTGTGATCTTTCTAGTATGCTACGCAGACTGCCTTAAGGAAAATGACAGTAGATGGAAAAAAGGCCTTATTTGATGCAAGCTGGACCTGGGTAGTCCAGCATAACTAAGATGTTTGGGTGCCTCTCTGTAAACCGTTTCCGGCCCACTAGGCATCCTTCTCTTGAACCAAAAGTGATTCTGAAGAGCAAGGTTGGGGCTTGATCTCAGACCTCTGGTCACTTGTGCCTCTCACACTACAAGAGGACCCTAGCCCCAATAGCCTTTCTCCCACCCGCGCCTCATCCACTATGGTCCCAGCCACCCCATTTTCCCACACCTCAAGCTGCCCTCCGCACCAGACTTCACCACCGACTACCCTAGTACTTCATCCCCGGCCTCGCCGCCGGCGACCACCGGCCCCAGGCCTTACCGCGGGTGGGCGGATCTTGCAAATACCCGACTTCTCGGCGATGGGCCTGATTTTCGCAATGTAGCCGAGAGGGTCTCGGAACTCGGCCCAGCTAGGCTCGAACACCGGGCACTCTGGGGGCGGTAGGAAGTCGTCGGACCCCGGCTCCATGGTGGGCCCGAGGACTGGGCCAGGGATCAGGAGGGCTCGGAGCGCTCTTAAGGATTCATGGCGCCGCCGCTGTCTGAAACCGAGGCACTTCTCGGAGACTAGGCCCTAAGCGAGGCGGCCGCCGCCCGCCGCGAGTCTAGGGGGGCGTGTGGCTGCCGCGCTCTGAGAGTCTTAGGCTGACGCTACTGTTACTGCCTCTCTGTCCTGCTCCGTTCCTTTCAAACTCTGCCACTGCCTCCGAACTACCGCAGCCTTCGCCACTACAGTTAAGTCCCAACCGCCGCGGCCTTCACCTCCGCCGCCGCCATCTTGGTTTGTCAGCGTCTCCCCACCCCCTCCTTCACCACAACAAACCGGATCACTCCGCAGGGTGTCCCTCCGAGGCTCGTACACTTTGCGTCAGGCTAAGCCCTAGGAAGCCTTCATCCAGCAAGGGCTGAGCTAAATCGGTTAGTATGGGTTCTGTATTTGGAAGCAATTACTCAAAAGTACCTTCCCGACTGAGAGAAAATAGTTCTCATCAGCGGCGGAGGTGCAAGATTGTAATTTGATTGCCGGATCCTTTTCCCGGATGGACCGGCGGTGCACGTTTAAAGGCCAGTGGTGCGCATGCGCATTTTGGAGACAGACCGGAAGAGGAGCTGCCCTCCGTGGGTGGTGGACCTAAATTCACATACACGCGCGCACACACAGCACACACACACACGCGCGCGCGGCCGCCCGCCCGCCCGCACGCACGCACGCACGCACGCACGCACGCGCGCATAAAACTCAACACCCCGCCCCGCCCCGCCCCAGTATTCTCTGTCTCTTCTTCCTGGCCCTGGTCTTTTCTTTCCTTGATGGGTTTTTGTTTTTTAAGGGATTTTGTTTGTTTGTGGTTGTTTGGTTGGTTTTGTTTTTTTGACACAGGGTTTTACTTTGTAGCCCAGGCTAGCCTAGAACTCACTATGTATACCAGGCTGGCCTCGAACTCGCATCGATCCTTCTGCCTCGGCCTCCCTAGTGCTGGAATTACAGATGTGCCACCACACCCAGCTTTTTTTCCTTTTTTATTTCTTCCTTTTCCTTCCCCCCCCCCACCCTTGGGTGGGTTGAACCCAGAGCCTCCCACATAAGCTACTCAAGTGTCCTACCACTGAACTGCTGCACCTCCCAACCTGTTGTTTTTGTTTTGTTTTGTTTTGAGACAAGGTCTCTCCAAGTTGCACAGGCTGTCTCTGGCCTCTTGAGTGGTTGGAATGTTAGGCATGCACCATGACTCCCTGCCTCCCTATTCTTTTCAGTGTAGACCACGCAAGGCCACTTCCGGCGCCTGGTTTGGAGGGACTCCTGCTGGCCCAAAGGTAGAGAAAGATGTATTAGGATCCCAGTTCTAGGCCCTGACACCTGGGAATTTGAAAAAAGGAAGGTAGGCAGTTCCTCATTCCCCAGAGAATATGGGGGTCTTAGAATCTTGGGGCCCAAGTAGCAGAAATATTTCATCCAGGGTTACATACAGGGCACCTTCTTGGAGATGGGGTTTCCGTTGTCACCCACAAAGGGTCATTGGCTGTCAGCATTTAAATGAATGCTTTCAAGTGTTCTGTATGCACTTTTAACTGTGTACACGTTTGTAGCTACTGCAAAGCAAGGCTGAATATATATATACATTTTTTGTTGTTGTTGTTAGGTGCCATCGAGTCGGTATCCGACTCATAGCCACCCTCTGTACAACAGGGGAAACACTATTGTCAGTGCTTCTCTGCTGTTCATAGGGTTTTCAATGGCAGATTGATTTTTGGGAGGGGGTTGCCAGGTCCTTCTCCCAAGCCTACAGCTTCTGGTGTTCCCAGGCGGTCTCCCATCCAGGTACTAACCAGGCCGGACCCTGCTTAGCTTCCGAGATCTGACGGGATCGGA
>VMDO01007753.1:0-13384 GCA_007922755.1 Pedetes capensis | reverse complement strand
TGGCTGCAGGTATATATATACATATATACATATATAATATTATATATTATATTATTTATATAAAATAGGTACTATTGGATGTTTAGCAACAATGTATCCATCCACTACCAGTAGCTACTGTGTAAAAAACCCATTTGCCAATTTGTACTGCTTCTCGATACATTTGTGTACATTTTTTGTATTTCTTATATCTAGCCCTCTGTCATGCATTTTAATACCTACTATCTTATATCTGCCTGCAGTCATACCACTGTGGCATCTGATCCCGTCAGATCTTGGAAGCTAAGCAGGGTCGGGCCTGGTTAGTATGTGGCTGGGAGACAGCCTGGGAACACCAGGTGCTGTAGGCTTGGGAGAAGGACCTGGCAGCCCACTCCCAAAAAACAATCAGCCATTGAAAACCCTGTGAATAGCAGAGAAGCAGTGACAGCAATGTTTCACCTGTTGTACATAGGGTAGCTATGAGTCAGACACCGACTCAACAGCACCTAACAACAGCAATATATCTACTGGGGTTGAGGCTATAGCTCAGTGTTAGAGCACTTGACTAACAATCCCAAGGTCTTAGATTCAATCCCCAGTAACACACACAAACACACAGAGTACTTTATCCACATACATCAGCCATCTACTGTGTTTGAGGATCATCTATTATTATTCATCAAGTGTGGGCCTACTGCACATAGTTTGAACACCTGCGCACATATTTGAGTACCTGTGCACATGTTCATTGAGTGCTTATCTTGTGTTCATCTTGATTATGAATTCCTTAAGGGCAAGGACTGTGTGGTCTTATACATCCTTTAGCACTGGGCACGGTAAGCAGTAAATGTTAAGTAAATGAAAGAAAAATGAATGAGTATATTGTTTAGCAGACTTAGTATATAGTGACCAAAAATAATGTATATTCTTTGCAAACACTCCCTGTATATATTAAGCCTCTACAGATGTGTTTGAGGCCAATGGGGAGTGTCATTCTTTCGTCAACTGTTCTCAATCACATGTTGTTGTTAGGTGCTGTCGAGTGGAGTCCGACTCATAGCAAACCTCAGAGGGTTTTCAATGGCTTATTGTTTCAGGATTGCTTTGGAAATAGGTTGCCATGTCCGTCTCCCATTTTTGCAGTGCTGGGGATTGAACCGAGGGCCTCAGAGAGCACAGAATTTCACCCTACCAACTGAGCTAAACCCCAACCCCCTCCTAATCACATACAATGTGCCGTTTAAGTATATTCTGCTTCATGACTGAGCTTAGGACATCCTAGCTGAGGGAGAAGGGTACACAGGTAGAAGCTCATACCCTGGGGTCAGACAGGTCTTCCTTCCCATCCCACCAGCTCTGCCACTTTCTAGTTCTGTGCGCTTAGGCAAGTCCCAACTTCTGTAACTGAAATTGGGACGATAATGTCCACTTTGCAGGATTGTTGTGCAGTACCTATCACATCGCAGGCCCTTGGTATGTGGTAGCTATTATTTTTGTTTCTAAGAGTCAACCAATGTGTCTCTTTTGTTGCTACACAGTGAGACCCTGTCTCAGAAAAAGTAAGAAGAAGAAGAAAATCCCTTTTGTCAGAACAGGGCATAGTGATGCACGCCAATAATTGAGGCATGAGGATCCAGTTGGAGGCCAGCCTGGGCTACATAACAAGACCCCAGTCTCGAAAATAATTGGAAGTTTTGGCTGGGCTCACAACCACATTCACTCCATCCATTTTATAAACAAACTGGGTAAAAATCACTTTGTGTCCTCCCCTTTTTGGTGCTGGGGATTAAACCCAGGGTCTCAAACACAGGTCCTCACACATGCTAAGCACATATTCTACCACTGAGCTACACCCTCAGCTCCTATGCCTCCTTCTTTTGATTTGTAAAATAGGGTCTCTTTCAGTTCTAAAGTAGGTATAAGCTGTCAGTTTTAACTCCTAAATAGCTCTGGAATCCACTCCCTCCTCCTCTGCCATCTTCCATTCCTCTTGTGAATCATTAACTATCTCTTGCCTTGATTATTTTTGTTTGTTTGAGATGGAGTCTATGTTGCCCATGCTGGTCTCAAACTTGTGCACTTAAGTGATCCTCCTGCCCCTCAGTCTCTTGAGTACCTGGGACTACAACTGTGCACCACCATACCCAGCTTCTACACTGGACTACTAAAATAATCTCAATTTACCTGCATGAACTTGTGGTTTATTCAAAGAGGGTGGGGGTGAGAGAAAGAGAGAGAGAGAGAGAGAGAGAGAGAGAGAGAGAGAGAGATGTTTAATACATATATAATGGTAAAATCATATAATCAAAATAATGATACTTCAAAATGAATTATGACATCAGTGGATTGGTTAACTCATTGGTTAAAATAAAAATCTAAGACTCTACATTCATATAAATAGGTGAAAGGAGGGAAAGGGGGATATTTTTCCTTAAAGTAGAATTTTAAACAATAAATGAATAAAGAATGGATGCTGCCAGGCGTGGTGGCACACGCCTGTAATCCCAGCAGCTTGGGAGGTGGAGGCAGGAGGATGGCAAGTTCAAGACCAGGAGCAGTCTGTGTAACTTAGAGAGACCCTGTCTCAAAAAGTAAAAAAAAAAAAAGGGCTGGGGGTGCAGCTCAGTGGTCCAGCACTTGCAAAGCATGCAAATGCAAGGCCCTAGGTTCAACCCCCAGTAAAAAAAAAAAAAAAAAAAGAATGGATGCTCAAACTTTTCCCAAATAAGAGCAAACTCTTAGCCAGGTGCCACGTGCCGTTGTGCACACTTACAATCCCAGCAAGTCAGGATGCTGAGACAGGAGGATCACAAGTTTGAAGCCAAAGGCAGCCTTTCTCAAAAATTTAAAAAATTGGGCTGGAGATTTAGCTCAGTGGTAGAGCACTTGCCTAGCAGGTGCGAAGCCCAGGGTTCGATCCCCAGTACTAAAAAGGAAAAAAAAGAGAGAGAGAGAAAGAATTTTTTTTTAATTTAAAAAGGGGTTGGGGGCTCCACTCTGTGGTAGAGCACTTGCCCAGCATGCAAGAGGCCTTGGGTTCAACCCCCAGTACCGGAAAAAAAAAAAAAAAAGAGCAAACTTAAAATATAGCTATAATATACCTAGTGTCCAAATGTTGACTCCTAAATGCCATTCACTACTAGAAAGAATCAGGGATCCTTGGAAGAAATGACTGGTTCCAGGGCTTGGGCAGGAAAAGTATAAAATTGGTCTGGAGCATCTCATGGTGCCAGAAAAAAAGGAAGTGCTCAAAGAAAGATGGAGACATGCCAAAGGCCACAGGAGCCAGCTTGGAGGCTTTCTGCTATCCAAATCTGGGGCATTTTGGACATCAAAATAACACATGATGTTAATGGAGCCAGGAGTGGTTTGCGTGTCTGTAAGGTCAGAACTGTGGAGGCTGAGGCAGGAGTATCTCCAGTTTGAGGCCAGCCTAGGCTACACAGGAAAACTGTCTCAAAAAGAAAATGAAAGTGAGAGTGAGAGGGAGACAGAGAAGGAGAGAGAGAGAAAAAGAGATGTGTGCAGAGAGAGCAATAGATACACTGGAACTATTAAAAAGAAGCCAAGTATTTCGATCAGGACAATAGGAAAATGCCTTGAGGGCATCTCAGGAATTGCTGACCCCACCCATCCAGGTCTTAAGGGTGTAAAGTGTTTAATTTATTTGAAAGACTTTGCTTTAAGGAGAGAGCTTGCACTGCCCAGAGAAATATTTCCCCAGATTCAGCCACCCAGGTGCTCAGAGGCCTCTGCAGCCAGAATCCAAGCCAACTACCACCCCCCATTGCTCCAGCTGGTAGCAGAACTTGGCATCATCCACATGATGCTGATTTTTCAGACATGTAAAATGCAAGAGTTATGTAGTCACTGAGGCTTTTACCTAGATTTCAAAGGAAACCCTAGAAGGCCAGGCAATGTGTGGCAGGGTCAGAATCCCTACAGACAGCCCCTGAGAGGGTGATGCATGAAATTGTGAGGGTGAAGCTAAAGACACAATGGAGACCTCAGAAGTTAAAGATGACAGGAATGTGGAGTGTCTGCTGAGGAAAGCTGCAGGCAGCAAGTAGAGGCGGCCAAAAAGAGAGAACATATGGGCTGCAGCCAGCAAGACATTTTAAGCCAGGCTCTCTAAGCCCTTTGGAGCTCAAATCATGATAATGTATACCCTAGATGCCAGACATGTAGTTACAGAATTTAATGTTTGCCCTTCTGGGTTTCAGCCTTGCTTTGGTCTCTCCCTCCTTTCTAGGCAGCCAGTTCTCTCTTTTGTAATGGGAATGTTTGCTTTGTGCCACTGTGTCTTACTAGTATGTAACTTTTTCTTTTTTCTTTCTTTTTTTTTTTCAGTACCAGTAGGTTGAACCCAGGGTCTCATGCATGCTAGGCAAGTGCTCTACCACTGAACTGCACCCCCAGCCCCTTTTTATTTTTTATTTTGAGATAAGGTCTCATTAAATTGTGCAGGCTGCCTCTGGTTTCAAACTTGTGATCCTCCTGCCTCAGCCTCTTGAGTTGCAGGGATGACAAGTGTGCACCACAGCACCTTGCTGTAACTTATTTTTTATTTTACAGGGGCTCTCAGCCAAGAGTTTACACTGACTCTCAGAGGAGACTCTGGACTTGAACTTTTTAACAATGTTGGAACTGTTACATTGTGTGAACTCTAAGAGATAAACTAAATGCATTTTGCATTATGTGGTGGACATGAGCCTTTGAGGGCCAGGGGTGGAAAGTTATTGCTTGAATATGAAATGCCTCCATAGGCTCATGTGTTGAAGCCTAGATCCTCAGCTGGTTAGAATTATTTTGGGAGGTGCTGGAAACTTTAGTTGGTGGGGCATAGCTGGAAGAAGTAGGTAATTGGGAGCATGTCCTTGGAGCTATATCTTGCCATGGCCCTTTTCTGTATCTCTTTCTCTGCTTCCTGTCTGCCATAAGGCAAGCAACTTTGCTCTACCACATGTTCCCTGCCATGATGTGCAGCCTCACTTCAGGCTAACAGCAATGGAACCAGCTGACGATGGTCTGAAACCTCTGAAACCATGAGCCAAAAATAAAAAAAAACTTTCCTCTCTTAAGTTGCTTCATTCAGGGAGGAGGTCATGAGAGGGTAATGGAGGAGGTTAACATAAGACATGTAAAATGCATGCATGTAAATGTCATAATGAGGTCTATTAAGCTGTACACTAAAAACTAATAAAATTACTGGGGAAAAAAGTTTAATTCAGATATTTTGTCACAGAGACAAAAAGTCTGACTAATACACACTATATTGTCCAGTATATCACCTGGTCTTACTTTAGCTGCTGCTGAGGCCAGACAGAGGAAATCTGTTGACAACACAGCAACGAGATCCATAGCCCTGTCTGTGTCCACACTTCAGTGTATGCCGTGCCCACAACCTGAGCTGCACTCTCCCCTTCCTTTCTCACTATCCCCTTAATACTTGCATTCTCTCACACCTCCCAGGCCTCTGCACCCACCACCCCTCAAACCAATGTTTCTTTACCAGACGAATTCCTACTCACCCTTTAAGAGTCAGCTAAAGGATCAGTTCCTGAAAACATTCCTTGATTCCAACCTACCCTCAAATTGGGTCATTTGTGCTCCTGCACACCCAGTGCTTCCTTTCAGGCCTGTACTTATTAGATTGTCTTGACCTTATCCCCACCAGGCTGTCTACTCCTGAAAGTCTTGTTCTACACTGTTCAATATGGTTGCCACTACTCACATGTGGCTATTTAAATGTAATTAAAAATTTAAAATTTTGTTCCTAGTCACACTAGCCACATGTCAAGTACTCAGTAGCCACATGTAGCTAGTGGATACTGTACTGGATAGTGCAGGTATTGAACATTCTCATCAGCACCGAAAGACCTATTGGACAGCACTGGTCTGGAACAAAGATAAGAATTCTGTGAGATCCCAGTACCTTTATCCTTTGTTATGTGTTGTCTCTCCCCATCCGCATCCCCAAAAGGATTGCCAGTGGCACCTCCAATATGAGAAGGATCAATGGGCTTCTTGTCTTTAGGTCCTCAGAGAAATGGGGAGGTAAGATGAACTACCCCTGTATAGTGTGGATGGGGAGGCTCTGCTGAAAGGGAGAGGGTGGGATCAGGGGCACCCCAGTGCTAGGACTGCAATGAGGCCAGGAGGAAGAGATCTTAGGAAAGAGCAGAAAGAAGCATGAGGTCATCACAGAGGGGCACAAAAGCTTGGTATACAGGTAGCGTCAATCAATAAATCAACTGATACAAAGATACCTTCTTCTAAGACTTAGCTTAGAACCATTCATTCATTCATTTGGATCAACAAAACTTTAGTGACATCAGTGCTGTGCCAGGTACTGTGCTAGGCAATGTTCTGGTTGGAGATGAGGCAGTCCAGTGTCACTCTCAAGCTACTTGTGGCCTGGTGGGGAAGATGACATGAGAGATCTGAGAGAATGTGATTAAGGGCACATACTGTGAAGAAAGGATCCTTTAATCCCATCTTGGAAAAGTGGGAAAACCTCCATCAGGGATGTCAAGGGGGGAACATTTGGCAGGAGGAAAAGGCACATGTAAAATACTGAGGTTGGAAAGGACATGGGAACTTTTAGAGAACAGTGAGTGGATGGCTCAAGCATGAGTGAGGAATGTAGGGACTATAGGGATTGGCTGGGCCACCCCATGGAGGACTCCCAATGTCAAGACCACCAGTCTGTACTTGTTTCCGTAGGTAACATGTAGGTGAAACACAACTGACTGTGTGTCTGGCAGGGGGTGGGCACTTCACACATCTGACAATAACTGTCCTACAAGATTGTTGTCTCCATTCTACAGGTGAGAAAACAGGTTCTACAGGGCCGAGTGACTTGCCAAAGGCAGCACAGCCAAGTCACTGGGCCAGTATCTGAGCACTAAAGGCTCAACTTTGGGAAAGTACACCCAGCCGCAAGCTGAAGGTGAGAGAAAGTAGAGCAACCAAAGGGAGTCCAGGACAAGAAACCAGTGCTGACTGGACTTGATTCAGGACCCTCTGCATCTGCGCTCTTCAAACACTCAGGTCCAGTCTGTGAAGAGGCATCAAATGCTTAGGTGGCCCCAGCTGTTGCCTTTGCTAGTTGTTTTCCGTAGGAAGCCTTTAAATGTGCATATGAGGAAGAAAACAAAGGCATCGGTCCAAGCTGCTAAAGTGTGGGGCCCTTAAACCATTCCCTCTTAGAGGCCATTCCAGATTCCAGGAAGATGGCAAAAGCATTGACTCAGTGCTGCTTCTGGGGACCCTGATGGCCCTAACCAAGAGCCATTGCTCTGCCCTATTCCTCCTGTGCTTGGCCAAGAGCCAGGACATAATTGGTGGTGCTAAACACAGGTCCATTCCATAGGGAAGCAGCTTGGGGCACTGGAAAGGGGCCTGGGCTAGAAGTCAGGAAACCCCACCCTGGTGTGCTGTGCAGCTGGTCCCCTCCTCAATAAACTAAAGGAAGTCCACCTATTTGTTATCTAACATCCTAAGTATATACACAGAGCTCTTATAACGTATCTAGCCCAAGGCCCCTTTCCGACCCTTCAGGTCAGAAATATGGCCAGCCACTGCATGGAGGGTGGGGGTTGGGCGCTCCAAGGCAAAGCCAGGCCAGCCAAGGGAAGGGTGAGAATAGAGGCCACAAGTGTGGAAGTGTTCAACCTGTGGAAGGAAGACAAGGGAACTAACTTGCTGAGCACCTACACCATCCCTGCTGCTTGACATCCATTACGTCAGGTGATCATCACAACTACATGTGGCAATGGCTGATTGCCCTGAGTGGTTAATTGAGAAAACTGAGGCTTAGAGAAGGGGGATTCCCTGAAGTTCACATACCTAGGAAGTGCAAACCCCAGGATGTGAACTGGATCAACTCCAAAGCCCACACTCTTGCCACTCTGTCACACAGACTATGTATGAAACGAGACAGGAAAACCTCCCTCACCCCACCTCCCACCCAACCAAAGCATCTCGCCCACCCAGTTGCCTGAACTACCATTAATGCATCACCTCCCCAGGCCAAGGCCTCTCTCTCCATGGGCTCCACAGTGGGGAAGGGGGGCACAAGTAGGAGGCAGAGGCGGGAGGTGAGCACAAGGTCTTTTATGAGGCATCAAATATACATTCTTATATACAAGAAGGAAAAAAGACAATGCCTGAACCCCAGCTCCTCTCCATACAGCCCCTCCCGCCACCACCCACCCCTGTCCACACGCCCCAGGGTCCCTGGCCCTTTGATATCCAGGGTCCATCTGTCTGTACTACAGCCCATAGTGGAGAGGCGAGAGGAAGGCAGGAGCTGAGAAGGGAGATGGATCTGTGAGGCAACGAGGGAGCTGGGGCTTGTAAAAAATATATTTATAATAAATAAACAGGGCTGCAAAAGGGCTGGAGAGGCAGCGGAGATTTTGACGGACAGAAGGACTCGGGCATTCAGGCTCCCAGCCCCGGCTCTGATGGCTTCAATCTCTGCCTCAGGAGGGACATCTTGGGCTCAGGGTGGCTCTATGGGAACCTCTCCCCGGGGCTGATGCTGGGTGCCCTGCCCCAGCGAGGTGTGTGTGGGCAATATCTATAAAGTGCATTGTCTTCAGTTGTAGGTGGCAGAGGTGGAGGGGCTGGGGGGGCATGCAATATGGGTGAGGGAGGGCAGTGCCCTTCTCATCCCAGACCTGAGCCCCCCCCCCAAAAAAAAACCTGTCTGGACTTTGATCAGGATAAGAACATTGCAGGGAGAGGCAAGTTCCTGAAGCCAAAGAGGTCTGGGCTGGGGCCTACTGGAGAGAGGGCATAGACTGGCTCGAAAGAGGAAGCACTGCCCCGTGTGGGGGCCAGCACAAGCGGGGTCTCACCCACAGAGTGCATTGACAGTCTGTGTCCTCCAGCAGGCAGAAAGACACATGGAGGTGTGTGGCCAGACCCTGAGGTCAGAGAGAGGGCCGAGCCAGTTGAGGTTTGGCCACAATTCTACAGAGCTCTCTCCTAGCCCCACATGGCCAGGGGAGCTCTGGGGAAGCCTTCACCCCTACAGCTCTGGACACCTACCCTTCTCCACCAGCCAGAACTGCATGGGAGCTCATAATGGCCCAGAGGTCTGAGGCCACTGAGCTAGACCTCCTGGGACAAGGGGGGTTACAGGAAGACAGGAAAAAGAGGATGAGGATCTCTGAAAGGCCCTCCCCACTCCCCAGCGCTAGAGTGCCCTAAGTCCAGGCTGTAAGTGGCAAGGGTCCTGGAATCTGGAAGGACACCCCATGGCAACTGCTAGGGGTTGGAGGAGGGGTCCCAAGACAGGGAGGAAGTGGAGAGGAGGACATTGCTATATGTATATATATTTTGAAAAAACTGAGGAAGAAGAGAGCAGCAAGGTCCCTCTCCTGTGGATTCCCCAGACCTTCCTGTTCCCCCAGCTCACTCGCTCCATTCATCAGACCACGGTGCTGATCCGGCTTGGCTTGGCCTTGGGGTTTGCACTGGGAGGGTTGGCTGTGCCAGGGGGCCCAGAGGCGTGCAGTGGGCCATGGGGGGAGGTGGGTGGCAGGGGTGAGTGCGGGGTGGGGGGTGAGGGTGGGGGAAGGGGTGGGTAGGAGGGGTGGGGTGGGATGGGTGAGTGAGGTGACAAAGGTGACTGGGGGTGGTGGGGATGGGAGTAGGAGCCCCCTGGTGGCCGGGACCCAGGGCCCCCAGCTGCGCCTGCTGCTGGCATCATCTGTGGGTGGTGACTGAAGATGAAGTGCTTGGGGCCCTGTTTGTGGGCAGGAGGGTGCTGGGGGGCAGGACTGTACAGGGGCAATGGGGACGTGGGCTGGTGCAGTGGGTGGCGCCCATGTGGAGCAAACTGAGGGTGTCCTCCAGCCCCCCTTCTTGGGGCTCTGCCTGGTCGGCCCAAGGTGTAATGCTGGGGCCCTGGGACGGGGCCATGGGCATGGAAGTGGCGATGTGGCCCCACAGGTGGGGCTGAGGCTGGCGGTGGTGGAATGGAGCCCAGCTGGGGCAGGGGTGGAGGCTGCTGAGGAGGTGGGGGCAGAGGGGGTTGCTGGGGTGGGAGGTAGGGTGGCGGGGCAGGGCCTGGTCCTTGGCAATACTGGGCATGCAGGGCCTGGAGCTTAGACTGCCCATCAGGTAGCACCCCCAGACCACCATGGCTGTGACCATGGTGGTGGTGGTGGTGGTGGTGGTGGGTGGAAGAAGCAGATGAAGAGGAGGCAGAGGCCTGGCCTGTTGTTGGTGGTGGCATCTGGAAGGGCCCCTTGCCCCGCTTGCTTCCAAATAGGGAGCCCAGGAAGGATGAGGAGTTGGAGACTGGCCTCTGGCTCTTGTACTCCTCTGGCGGCGGGGGTGGGGGCGGAGGTGGCATCCTCTGGTGAGGGCGTGGACTGCTAATAACAGACCCCTGGAAGTGGGGAGGGGGGGAAGTCAGGCCAATCTAGACATCCTAACCCCCCAACCCTAAACTCCATCCCTGTCCCTGAGGGCTGGATAATGAAAACCAAACGGCAGTCCTGTACTTGTATGTGGAGCTCCCCAGCAGGCAAGGCTCTACTGTCAATGCACTACCTCAGCTGAGCCTCAGTGGGCAGAGGAAGAATTAGTAGGACCTTCTCCTCATGCCCATTTTGAAGGCCAGGAAAATGTTAGGCCCAGAGAGGCAGAGCGACTTGCTCAAGGGCCAAAGAGCAGGACTTGGAGGTAAGAGCTTCTCGTGGCCCAAGTCCAAGGGCATCCCTACTCGGAGTTGGCCCTGGGGTTGAGAAAGGGCATGGGAGAGTGGAAGACAGACTGAGAGACAGGCAGAGTGAGGACAGACAGAGTTGAGGGCAGATGGAGAGAGTGGTTGGCTGGGAGAAGCAGCCACACGGTTCCCAGCAGGGAAGAGGGGGAAGCAACAGGTCCCCTCCTCCTCTGGGACTCCACGGCCAGGGCAGGGCTCATGCAGAGGACGAGTGGGGCAGGAGCTGGCACTTACTTCGATGGTGCTGTCCAGCGATCCCACGCTGTTACGCCGCCCCCGCTTCCCTGCACCCACAAGCAAGGAGCCCAGCGTCAGAGCGGCAACCCCCCCTCCCCACCCTGCTGGGCTCCAGAGCTGGGCATCAGGCCTGGGCCCCTCCCGGGGACAGACACCCCATTATCCCTTTCCCCCATTGAAGAGGGGGAGGTGGGGAGGAGGAGAGGTGGAGAAGGAGGAGAGAGAGGAGGAAAAGATGGAGAAGGAGGAGAGGCCGTAGAGGAGAGACAGAGGAGGGAAAAGAGGAGAGGGGCTGAGACAGTGGCCCCACTTCACACTCCCTGGCCCAAACCCTGGGCTCCACCTGTTCTGACCTGGCTACCAGGCCCCTGCAGCACAGCGCCCACGGCTCTGGGGGAAGGTAAAGCGCGTGCGTGTGTGGCAGACGGAGGGAAGGCTGGCGGCCAGTGACAGGAGGCAAAGAGGACACCTGGTCCCGAGTCTCCCCAGCCAGGGCAGGGGCCCAGAAGACTTACCTGCATCCGAGAGGTCTCGCAGGGAACTGCTGAGTGCGCCCCGTTTGAGCCCATCACCTGCCCCATAAGTGTCCTCCAGGCTACTTCGGGCCAGCGTCCCATTCACTGAGTCCTTGGCTCCTCCAGGCTGCGAGGCATTAGGTCGCATCATACCTTTCTGCTTCTCCAGCTCCGCTGGGTGGTAGAGGGAGAGACAGAAAGCAAAGGTCAGGAACAGGAGTTACAGCCCACCTGACTGACCGCTGCCCTTCAAGGGCCTTCCTCCTTTGTCTTCCCCCCCTCTGGCCCCCAGGCCTCCCGTTTCAGCTCCTGGACAGCCAGCACTTCTTTCCCCCCAAACTGCAGCTCCACCTCCAAAGCTCCCTCAGAGCCCAGTCCCTGTCCTCTGTCATTTCCTTCTGCTCAGTCTTGCCTTCCTCCCTGCCAGGGCCTGCCCTTCCTGCTCTTTCCCCCGCCAACCTTCTGTACTCCTCCCTTGCCTTTCATGGCAGAGGGTTCACAGCCAGGATGGAAAGGCCCTTCCAGCCTGCAGCGAAGGGCAATCTTGCCAGAGTTCATTCAGTTCTCAGATACCTTGCTCCAGAGCAGAGGGGCTCCTGGAAGGGCAGGAGCGGGAAACTGACAGGAATCAAACTCTGTATTGTGGGCCAGGCAGTAGGTTGGGCGCTACGCATACTTGATCCTTCTCAGTCCACATTGTTAGCATCATCCACATCGTGCAGAGGAAGAAACTAAGAATCCAAGGCACAGAGCTCGCCCAGGGTCATATAGCTGGAAATGGTGAGGCCTGGGCTCTCCCAGCCTCCATACACCCCAACATCTCCAGGACTGAGGTCATAGAAACTCTGGTCTATTCTCCTCCCCTCGTCTTGATAGGCTAACCCCTCACTCTGCATTTGCCAGGCTCTCTGGGGATCTGCTGAACTGAAACTTCTGTCCCTGCCTTGCTGAGGAATTGAACAGACCCCTGGAACTGTGAAGACCTCACCAAAGAGCTGTCCGCCGCCTCTGTCTCTGCCTGCCTCTTTCTCCTTAACACCATGTTACTTAACTGTGACTGCTTAGCCTGGAGAAGAGAAAACTTGGAGGACATCAAAGGAATGAGATACGATCACTATTTCCCACTGTATATGACCAAAATGCCCCTAGGGGATGGGAGGATACTTGTTGGAACTCAACTCAGGAACTAATTTGTAGGAAGAGGAGAGGAGAGGAGAGAGTGGGACAGGGAATGCTATTTGTTGAACACCAAGAATGTATTGGGACACTTTAGCTACCTTATCTCATTTCATCTCCGTAACACTGTGAAGATTTCATTATCCCAATTTCAAGTAGGAAGAAACTGGGGCTCAGAGAGCTGGGCAACTCACCCCAGCTTACCTAGATAATAAGTAGCATACCTGAGATCTGAAACGACCGCCCTAACTCCTATACCTGATTCTTTTCCCTGAGGCCTTTCAATAGAAAGAAGAGCTGGCTCACAATTGGAGGATGGGCGTTGGGGCCACAACATAGACTCTTAGGGTTTGGAATAATAGTCTGAGGTTGTAAGGTAATGAGGTTCTTGTCACTGAAGGTATTCAAGCAGAAGCTGAGGATTCCTGGAACAAGGGTAGGAAGGCTGGGCAAGCTAACCCTCAACTCATTCTTGGTATATGCAGGACACTGTATCAGAAGAGGGGAAAGAAACGTGACTGGGCTACTCACACTCCACACGGTACTTCTCCATCTCCTGCACCTCGGCGATGGACTCCCGCAGGTCAGATGTGAAGCGCAGCCGGTCCTGAAGGCTGGGGGCATTGAAGATGATGAGGACTTTTCGTTCCCCACCAGGTACTGCAGACAGTAACTTGATCCCAAACTGGTAATCTGTGGACAAGTGGGACAGGAGAGGTTGGGCACC
>VMDO01007752.1:0-89025 GCA_007922755.1 Pedetes capensis | reverse complement strand
CCATGTCCTCATCTGTCCAGGTCCTAGGTGGGGTGGTGGGTCACTCCTGCTGTACTTGGCCATGTCCTCATCTGTCCAGGTCCTAGGTGGGGTGGTGGGTCACTCCTGCTGTACTGGGCCATGTCCTCATCTGTCCAGGTCCTAGGTGGGGTGGTGGGTCACTCCTGCTGTACTTGGCCATGTCCTCATCTGTCCAGGTCCTAGGTGGGGTGGTGGGTCACTCCTGCTGTACTTGGCCATGTCCTCATCTGTCCAGGTCCTAGGCAGGGTGGTGGGTCATTCCCGCTGTTCAGGGCCATGTCCTCATCTGTCCAGGTCCTAGGTGGGGTTGTCACTCCCGCTGCACACGCCATGTCCTCATCTCTCTGGTCCTCAGCAGCCTGGTGACTCACTCATCTTCTGGCCTGTGCTTATGGTTTTCAAGTTACTCATCAAGAACTCAGCATTATGTTACTCTGTGTCTGGCAAGCGTTTCTTTAAGAATGGAAATTGAATCCGTTGGTGTAATTTATAAAAAGAGGTTTATCATTTTTGTTCATTTTGTCCTCTTGTTTTTAAACAAACTGTGTGTATGTGATTAATGTTGTTGCTTTTCAGTGTCATTCACTTGATCATGCTCAATACAAAATGAATGTTTTTATCACTCTGTCATTGTAAAAAACGAAATACACTTTGTTAGCCTAGAAACAGAATCATCTGATTTCAGCCTACAGTTACAATGGAATTGCCACATGTTTACAAGTTGCGTTTTTCATTCTGGAAGCTGAGCATTTCTGAAATGTTCCTTGTAAAGAGCAACATGTGTTAATAAGCAACATGTGTAACTTGACATTGGAGTGTGAGTGTGTAAGTTCTGTGATTTGGACATTGGTCAGTTTTAATTGGAACTTATACAAAAATTTCTAAAACTCATATTTTTATGTTTAAATAGAGAAAAACATCAGCCTTGAAAATTGACATGCAAAAGTTGGCAAATTCTATGAAATAATTCTTCCTTCAAGAAAGTAAAGATTTTCTAATTGATGTTTTTATGGTGTTGTAACTAATAAGCAAATCTCTATATTCTAGTTAGGTGTACAATTAATTTTCTAGATTCTGTTGACTCGATGGCACCTAACAACAACAACTGTAAAGTACAAACATACAAATATACCCAACTGCTACAACAAAAACCTTTGGAAAGGGCAGCATACAGCAGAAAATCAGAAGTGCAGCTGGATCCAGAGGCGGGGCACAGTGTGGTTTACAAATAGGTGGTGAGCATAGTGGTGCTAGTGGGAGCCTTGAGGGGGCCCTATGAGAGGGCAGGCGTTTTCTCGGTACAGAGTGGATATGGATGTCTCAGGGCACAGGATTTGCTGGTACCTCCACCCCCAGGTACTCTCTCTGCTGTGCATCTTTTCATGCATGTGTCCACTTGGTTGGTGAGATTCTGCTAGGTGACTGGGTTTCTGTAGGTGTCCAACACAGCCAGGCCTTAGTTGCAGTAACAAAAATGGATTTTATTCAGTAGCTTCTCACAGTAGGGGAAAGACCTGGAGGCCCTCTCATGTCCTCCCAGGCTACTGGAGGTTTCACAAGAAGCTGGGGAGCCGCAAGCTGTCTCTATAGACTTGCAGGTGAGCAACCAACGACTCATGACCCTGCCTGACAGCTGGCTGCTGTGAACTTGGGCCCCTACCCTCTCACAGTGATGGAGGGAGGGACACAGCACAGGCCCATCCCGCATGACTGCCCTTCAGAGAAAAGGCTCCAGGCCTGGACAAAGTCTCTCTGCTGTCTGGAAGGGACAGGAGGCGGGCACGCTGATGAGCCCTGCTCAAGGACAGGCTTGGGAAGACAGGACGTTACCTGGTGAGGGCTAGACAAACAGTAACTTCCTTTGATAGCGGACATTTTCCAGACAGGGATTCACAGGGACCCAGGAATGTGACCTCAGGAGCAGAGACACCATAGGGGGCGACAAGGCCCAGCTCTGCTTCCTTCTCCTAGGACACCAGAGTAAGTCAGCACTTCTAATCACAGTGCAAATAATATGATGTTTTACTATAAAGAGATGTGAAAGAACCAAAAGGTTCCCAGCTCTGGATAGAAATAAACCATGTGTGCAGGCTTTCTGCCGAGGAGGCAGCAGTCGGACCTCCGGGACAAAGCCAGAGTCTCTCACTGCGGCTGCCTCTGACACTTCTTGTCTACCATGATTGCTTTAAGAAGGAAGTGTGATGTTGATACTGCCTTTAAAGACTATAGTGGAGACAAATATGACAGGTTGTGATTTCCTTTACTTTGTGGTCACAGTTCTGCTGAGCTATGTATGTCCCAGGCCCTCTGAACTTCTCTGTGCCAGCTGGCCTGCCCCAGCCCTGTTCATTGTCCCAGTGCTGGGACAGTGGGGTTGAAAGTTCACAAGTAGCTTGTGAACCAAGGAAACTTTACTTTTTTTTCTTCTAGTACTAGCACCCAGGACCTAGGAATGCTAGGCAAGTGGTGTGCCACTGAACTACACCCCCAACTCTTTTTTATTTTTTATTTTGAGACAGGGTCTGGCTAAGTTGTGCAGGCTACCTCTGACCTCCAAGTCACGATCCTCCTGCCTTGGCTTCCCAAGTTGCTAGGATTATAGGTGTGCACCACGGCACCTGGCTTTACTTGGTTTCTTACATGCTTTCAAGACAGATACTATATTTGACCATGTGCTAAGATTTTTTTGTTTTGTTTTGTTTTTTTAATTGGGTTTTTTTTTTTTTTTTGGCGATACTGGTGGTTGAACCCAGGGTCTCACACTTGCATGCTCTGCAAGTGCTGGACCACTGAGCTGCACCCCCAGCCCATTTTATTACTTTTCGAGACAGGGTCTCACTAAGTTACGCAAACTGCCTCTGGTCTCAAACTTGCAATCCTCCTGCCTCTGCCTCCCGAGCTGTTGGGATTACAGGCATGTGCCCCCACGCCCGGCTTAATTGGAAATTTTTAATGTACAACTTAACGTGTTTCATTGTGACATGTATTTCATCGTGATATTTCCATATGTGCTTTTCATTGTACATTGCACAGATAACGTCCCCCCTGCCCTCTTATGCCCCTCTTCCCCTCTCACCTCCCCCAGTGGCCTCCCTTCTACTTGCGTGTCTTTTTGTGAGAATACTTTCCTATACCCTTGCATCCCAATTATGACTTAAGTCCACACTTTTTTCTGTGGTGATCTATCTTTTTACACTGTCAGCAGGATTACATGGATAATCCAGCCCATTTGCATTATTGCCATCCTTTGGCATTGTTGGTATTATTATAATTATTTCCCGAACTATCGAAGTTGGGCTGTTTACTTTGAGGTCAACCTCTCCCTCGTTCCTCGCTCCTCCTCGTCTCCCCTCCCCCTCCTATGTTGTCCCATCATGGCTTCCCTTTGCTAGATCCCTCCCTCCTTCTTTCTGCTCCTTAAATTGTCCCTTCTTCCTAAGTTTACATGAGCTTTTTATTATGTTCCAATTTATGTATAGGATTTTTTTCCTTTTAAATTTGATTCAGCTCCCACATATGAATGAGAACATGTGGTATTTCTCTTTGGGAGCTTGTGTTCATTCATTTAAGATAATTTTCTCCAATTCCATCCATTTTGCTGCTAATGACATTATTTTTTTTTTGATTGCTGCGTAGTATTCCATTGTGTATATGTACCATAGTTTTTTTTATCCATTCTTCTGTTGATGGGCACTTTGGTTGATTCCATATCCTTGCTATTGTGAAAAGTGTTGCATTGAACATAGAGATGCAGGAGTCTCTGTGGTATGATGAGTCATCTCCCTTTGGGTATATCCCCAATAGTGGTATAGCTGGGTCATATGTTAGATCTATTTTTAGTTTTCTAAGGTACCTCCATATTGATTTCCAAAGTGGTTGTACAAATTTACAACTCTACCAGCAGTGTAAGAGGATTCACTTTTCTCCATAGCCTCTCCATCATTTGTTGTTATTTGTTTTATATATCCTGGCCTTTCTTACTGGAGTAAGGTGGAATCTTAGCATTGTTTTCATTTGCATTTCTCTAATAGCTAGAGATATTAAACATTTTTTCATGTGTTTCATGGCTTTACAAGCCTCTTCATTTGAGAACTGTCTATTCAGTTCCTTTTCCCATTTGTGTATTGGGTTATTTGTTTTCTTGGGTATTGCTTTCTTGATTTCTTTATAAATTCTGGAAATTAGTCCTCTGTCCAATGTATAGGATGTGAAGTTTTTTTCCCATTCAGTGGGATTTCCTTGATTCTGTTGATTGTTCTTTGTTGTGCAGAAGCTTTTTAATTTTATGTAATCCCATTTATCTATTTTTTGTTGTGATTTCTTGAGCAATTGGAGTCCTTTTAAGGAAATGCTTTCCTATACCTATATGTTGGAGCATATTGCCTATCTTTTCTTCCATTAATTTTAAAGTTTCTGGTTTTATGTTGGGGTCTTTTATCCATTTTGAGTTAACTCTTGTGCATATTGAGAGATGCAGGTCAATTTTCATTTTTCTGCAAGCAGATATCCATGTTTCCCAGCACCATTTATTGAAAAGGCTATCCTTTCTCCAATTTACCTGCCTAGTTCCTTTGTCGAAAATCAGGTGACTATAGATGTATTGATGTATCTCTGGATCTTGTATTCTGTTCCACTGGTCTTCAGGCCTATTTTTGTGCCAGTACCAAGCTGTTTTTGCTACAACAGCCCTGTAGTATAGATTAAAGTCAGGGATTGTGATTCCACCTGCACTAGTTTTGCAGCTTAAAAGTGTTTTGGCTGTACATGGTCTTTTGTGTTTCCATATAAATTTTTGGGTCATTTTTTCTATTTCTGTAAGGTCTGTCATTGGGATTTTAATGGGGATTGCATTAAATCTATAGATTGCTTTTGGTAGGATAGCCATTTTTACTATATTGATTCTCCCAATCCAGGAGCAGGGAAGATCCTTCCACTTTTTAGTATCCTCTTCTATTTCTTTCTTTAATGTTTTAAAATTTTCCTTGTAGAGGTCTGCAGGGTCTTTGGTTAGATTGATTCCAGGGTATTTAATTTTCTGGTGGGCTAGTATGAAAGGGATTGTAGCTGTAATTTCCCATGTGGTAAGATATATTTTGGTGAATCAGATATCTTTCCAGTCCATTTGTCCCAGCCCTGAGTTCCCTACTGACATCACCCAGGAATGAGAGTCTTCTGTGGCCTCCACCTGCCAGATTGCCCAGCACAGTTTCCTCTGGCCACATGTGGCTCCAGCTCTTGGACTTTTTAATTAAGTAAAGTAA
Source organism: Pedetes capensis (assembly GCA_007922755.1). Classification (NCBI taxonomy): domain Eukaryota; kingdom Metazoa; phylum Chordata; class Mammalia; order Rodentia; family Pedetidae; genus Pedetes; species Pedetes capensis. The sequence goes on along the minus strand of VMDO01007752.1, from coordinate 83,743 downwards.
GATATAAAATTTGACCCCCGTCAGTCAAGTCACATTTGACATACACACATATTTTCTTGTGGCCAGCAGCTGCTACAAAGGACACACACCCCCAATCACAAAAGGACACCGTCATTCTGGCAATTTCAGAGCAGAGAGAAGATGAGGCCACAGTGAGGTGTAATAGCCACAGCAGGATGGTACATGAGGCTGTTTGTGGCATAGGGCCTGGGGGACCTGTGAGGAGAGCCAGAGGCATGTGGGGCACAGGGCCAAGGAGAGGCCAGAGTAGTAGGAAAAGGGGTGGTCAGCATAGACTGCAGTTAGTCTGTGTGGCTGGACCCAACAACTTGGCTGAGGATGCCAGAGCTGTGATGCTCTGCAGGGCAGTGCTTCCTGGGCAAAGAGCAAGGAGAGGTACTAAGCCTATCCACCTAGAATCCAGGGCAGCAGGCACACAGACATCAGCGACAATGGTCAGCTTGTAGCATTTCCTTTACTGCCACATGTTCTCTGTCCTCTCCTGCCCACTCCACCTGTGCCCTGCCCTTGGGTTCCTGAGCTACAGCCCCTGCTGCAGACAGCACACTTTGTGTTGGTTTATGGCTTCTACAGAAAACTGACTCCCCTCAGGAATGAAACCTGTCACTTCATTTCTTTCTTAAGCTGCCTGAGCAAAGTGCCCTAACCAAAGATAATAGTGAAACATTTAGAACATACAGGACTATGAAAAACATTTTTAAAAATTATGAATAAAAACTTCTCATCAGACTTGAAAATAAGTAAGAACCAAATTAACACCTCTCATGGTTAATCAGTGTCTTTTTCACACGTGGAAACACTTTATACATAGGTTTTTTGCCTCAGACACATAAATCCCAAACAAGTAGTTACTAGGGTTCTTCCTGTAATACATGCATTGTCTCTTTCTTTAGGAAACTTATAGTTTAGGGGAGAAAAATTTATCATGGATTAATTTAAAATGTAGCTGCCACAATCCTTTAATATTTTATTTTGGTAATAATTCTTATGATCTTGTGCTTTTTACTAGATCTGAGAACATTATCCTGGTTAACTGTCTCTGATGAGACTTTGAGGAGGCCATTAGGTTCTGAGTTATGTCAGGTTATTATAGAAAAAGTTACTCCTGACACTTGGTAGGACAATATGGCAGACTTAGTACCATCTCCATAGGCACAGGGACCACTGCAGCGGGGCAGAGAGTGAGCTCCACCTAACACAGCGTGGGCAAGTGGAGATTTAGAAGCAGGGAGCAGGTGGGGGTGGTAGGTGGAAAATCACTAAGAGGAATCATCGGGGTGAGGGGGATTCTGGTTAAACTGCCCACACAGCACCCTTGATGGTGGCAAGGCAGGTGAACAGATACTACCTGGGGGCTGTGGAGGATAAGGAAATAGATCAGGTATCTGGAGTGATCACATGAGGGGGAGAGTTCTGGCTAAACTAACTTGGAAGCTTTTTTTTTTTTTTGGTACTGGGGGTTGAACCCAGGGCCTCGCACTTGCATGCTCTGCAAGTGCTGGACCACTGAGCTGCACCCCCAGCCCTTTTTTTTTTTTTTTTTTTTTTTTTTTTTTTTTTTTTTTTTTTTACTTTTTGAGACAGGATCTCACTAAGTTACACAGACTGCCTCTGGTCTTGAACTTGTGATCCTCCTGCCTCTGCCTCCCAAGCCGCTGGGATTACAGGCGTGTGTCACCGCACCTGGCTCTTGGAAGCATTCTTACTATGGCGGGTTTTAAGGGATAGACAGATGCTCAAGAGGGGCCTGGGAAGAGGTTCATGAGATGGACTGCAGTTGAGTCAAGCAGAGGCTCATTGTCAGGGGGCTTCCTTTCAGCCAGACTTAAATGTGACTTCTGTTTGAGGAATGGTTTCTGGTTTCACAAGAAACTGGAACAGGTATGCCTAGATAAGCAGAAGGTCAGGACCTGCATGGTAGGTAACTCTGTGCTTCTGGTGACACTGAAGACCACTCTGTCTAAATTGAGAAACATGACTTTGCCACTATTATTTACATTTTCTTCCTTTGAGGTATTGCCCTTGCAATCTTTCTAAGACTCTGGTCTCTAAGGAAGCTTTTCCCCTTCACCTCACTTGTGAAAATTCTTCTTAAGTGTCTTTTCTCAGTTGTAACCCATAGTGGCTGTAGGCATGTAGTTTAGGTAAGATAGAGGGTGCCATTTCCTATGTGAGCTTACGTGTAGCATGGTGTAGACCATCATACTCATTTTCTGTTACCTTTGGAAACTCCAGGCCCTAGGTGTGGAATAGCCACCATGGGCACTGAGGGCAGGCAGCTTACTGCCCCTGAGCAGGTACCTACTTTCTCAGCTGTGCTTGGCACATACGAACGCGTGCAGTCTGCTCAGCAGCCTTAAGATGCCAGGGGGACAGCAGGGGACAGTGAAGAGGCCACACAACTAACAGCTGTGCTGCAAAGTCAGACTCTAGACAGGACAGGACCTTTTATAATAGCTTTGGGAGGTATGATCAACATGCCTTAAATTGTAAGTTAAAGGACAGTGAATACGTGTTGACGTGGCATCCCTGAAGTCACTATTGCAGTCTGAATACCAGCATACCCTCCTACCTGGTGAGGACCCTAATTCTGTTTCTGCCCACCCGAAGGCCCTGCTCTGCTTTCTGTGAATCCCCTTTCAGGTTGTGGAACTTTGTGAGAGGTTGTACACTTTTTTGGGGGGTGTGACCTGCGATTTTTAACTCCATGTCCTGATTTGGGTTCTAGGTACAGGGGTGCAGATAGATAGCTTATCCCACCCCAGTGCAGAGTGTACCCCTTGCATTTGCTCATGTCCTCACCTGTCAGTGGAGAGCTTGCCCAGTCTTTTGGATTTTCTCTGTGTGCAGCAATGCCAGCCATGGCAGATTATTACACCGTCTCTTCTCGCCTCTTTTACTGCTTGGGTCACAGGGTAGGGCAGACCACAAGTGATGGCCACCCACCACATGGCCGTTTCTTTCTGAATCAGGGGAAGTGTTCTCAGTATTTCACCATTGTTCGTGATGGTAGCTGTGGGGTTTTGTAGATATTCTCTATCAGATTTATTGTTTTCCTTCATGTTTCTAGATGGTATGAAATTTTGTGATATATTGATGTCCAAAGTAGCTGTTTTCTGTCATTGGAATCTACTTATTAATATTCCGTTAGATTTTTGTAGCAGTGCTGTGTGAGGCCTGTGCTTCCCTGTCTCGCAGTGTCCTAGTCAGGTTTTGGATGAGCAGCAAGCTATGATCTGTCATTGTCTTTTCTACTCTGGAAATGTTGATGTAAGATGAACGTTTGTTTCCTTAAGTGCTTAGTAGATTTCACAGGTGAATCCATCTCTAGGCCTGAAGTTCTTTCATGGGATTATTTTTAACAAAAGATTCAGTTTATAAAATAGATACGTTGTTGTTGTTAGGTGCTGTCAAGTCAGGGTCCGACTCATAGCGACCCTACATACAACAGGCGAAACAGTATTGTTAGTGCTTCTTTGCTATTCATAGAGTTATCAGTGGCTAAAGTAGATATAGGAGTATTAAAACTCTTTCTTTCTTTATATGCTCATTTGGCAGTCTGCATTTTTCTCTGAATTTTCCATTTTATGAAGCTTATATAACTTGTTTACATAGAGTAGTTTGAAGTATTCTTGCATTAATGTGTTAACATGAATGAATATCCCCTGGTGTGCTCTGTGCTCCTGATAATGATAGCTCATGCCTTCTCCCTTCTCTTCTCACCCAGTCTCCCCAGCTGTCTGTCCGTTTTTTCTTCAAAGTGTTAATGCTTTGTTGATTTCTTTATTGTATTTTTCTCTCTTTATTTTCTGTTGTTGTATTTACTGTTTCCTTCTAGTTTGTTGAATTTGTTGTTTTCTAGCCTTTTATTTTGGCAGAGGGGAGAGAACTGGATCTCCCTGTGTAGCCCAGACTGGCCTCAAACTCACAATCCTTCTGCCTCAGCCTCTCAAGTGCTGGGATTATAGGTGTGTACCACCACACCTGGTATAGAATCAGCAATTTTCTTTTCTGTTTCTTTTTTATTTTGTTTTGCTTTTCAGTGCTGAGGATAGAACATAAGGCCTCATAAATACTAGGCAAGTGACTCTACAAAAGAACTACATCCCTAGCCCAATGAGACACATCCCCAGCCCTTTAGCTTTGTTTTTTTGTTTGTTTGGTTGGTTTTCTTCTGGTTGCACCCAGGGCTTCACGCCTGCATGCTTTGCAAGTGCTGTACCACTGAGCTGCACCCTCAGACCATGTTTTTACTTTTTGAGAAAGGCTCTCACTAACTTATGCAGACTGCCTCTGGTCTCGAACTTGCAATTCTCTTGTCTCTGCCTCTGAGTCGCTGGGGTTACAGGTGTGCGCCACCACACCCAACTCCCCTTTAGCTTTTTGATGTGAATTCTTATAGCATTTGACATGAATACTTACATTATTACCTTTCTTCTTTCTAGTATAAAGCTATAAATTTCCCTTTAAGCAGCACTTAGTGACAGCCTATACATTTTGAGATGTCATAATCTTATCATGTTTAAAATAAGTTTTCCTCATATAAGGAGAATGTGCTCAAAGCCCTAGGTGTGGAAATCAGATGAATACAGCAGAAAAAACAAGCAGTTTGCATTTATCTACCCAAAGTGACCATCGTAGGCGTCTCCATGGGACTAACAGTGGCCTTTTTCAAAAGTGTATTCAGTTTGCCTTCTCAAAAGCACACGTACTTTTATATAAGAAAGTGTGATAAAGGTACCATTTTAGAGCCATTTTGCCACCTCCACCTTTCCAGATTACTATTTTTTAGTTTTTTAAAAATAATAGTATAGTCGTTCTCAACAGGACAATAGTTTATATTATAGCCTGACCAATTAAAGAGAGAAATAGAGCCAGGCACGGTGGCACACACTTGTAATCCCAGCGACTTGGGCAATGGAGGCAGGAGGATGGCAAATTTGAGGCCGGAGGCAGCCTGTGTAACTGACCCTATCTCAAGATAAAAAATAAGACAGGGGCTATGGGTGCAGCCCAATGGTAGAACACTTACAAAGTATGCAGAAGGCTCTGGATTCAATTCCCCAGTACCACAAAAGAAAGAAAAAGGAGGCATACCACAGAGAATGAACATAGCAATTACCTGGATGACCTGGAGAGCAGGGTCCACAAGGTACCTGGAGACTGTGGGAGAAGCCTGCCTCTGTCCACTCTCCTGAGGAGTAAGGATCTTCCCCACCATGGCCTGTCGTGTTAGCTCCCAGATGGGCTTCCTTTGGGATGATAAAGTATTTATGGATTCATTCTCCAAACTAATGAAGTCAAGCATACTTTTTTTTTTTTTTTTTAAAGATACCAATGAGAAGAATTTTTAAGGGGGAGCCCAGGAATTTTTAAAAAATGTCATAAACACTGACTTTTTTTAGCATTAATATTTTATAGACAAGCTCTAGGGTCTGTTATTTAGAAATCTTTGGGATCAACATTGATCTTTAGCCATATGATGTATACTAGCAAATGAAATGGAAAAAAAGAAAACTCTATACAAAAATCTACCAGTAATTGAATAAAGTAATAACATATACTGATTATGGCTAGACCATTTTATTATATATCATGATTTTATGGAGAGTAATTTTGGCTTCATGCAAAGCTGAGGTAGCAGTAGGTTTCATAGATACAGTTGCTAAGAGTATTGGGAGAAAACTGAGAACTCTCATTCAAAAATAGCAGTGGAATTGTTCATCATTCCCACCACAGTATCTGGTCTGACAAGGACACAGATCTTGGGGGCGATCTATGTCAGACGAGAGAGATTTAATTTTCATTCAAATACATATTTGTATATTTTCAGGCGAGGTGAAGCACAACGTGGCCGCCCGATCAGTTTGATGGGCAACAAGCTGCACACACACGTGCAGGTGAGGGAGAGCACCCAGCCAGCCTCCTGGGCGCCATGCACAGCACTCTTGAGGTGACTGAGAAAACAGTGCAGTGCATGGAAAGGACTTGAGCTGCAGCATGAATGCACATATTATCAAATTTCAGAGCAGAAATTAAAGTCCTTGAGCGGAGGTGGGTGTAGTGTTGCACTCCTGTAATCCCAGCGGCTTGAGAGGCAGAGGCAAGAGGATCACAAGTTCAAGACCAGAGGCAGTCTGCATAACTTAGAGAGACTCTGTCTCAAAAACTAAAAAAATGGGCTGAGGGTGCAGCTCAATGGTCCAGCACTTGCAGAGCATGTAAGTGTAAGGCCCTGGGTTCAAACCTCAGTACCGCAAAAAAAAAAAAAAAAAAAAAAAAAAAGTCCTTGAGGGGAAGTCACAGGACAATAGGTTTTATTCAGTGTGATAATATCTGCCCTGTGTGCAACGTTTCACAAATTTCAAATACATTACTTAATCTTGACTTCTTATAAGAATCTGTGATGGGATAGTATTCAGCTCAGAAAAATCAAACAAAAACTTCCTAAAAATGAGAAATATCTGAAGACCAAACTGCGAGGTGCATGGAAATCTTTGAAATGATAGATCTGACTAAGTGGGGCTCAGAGAGGCATGAGTTAGTGGTGACAAGAAGGACATGGGGTGGAGTTGGCCTGCGTGCTTAATAACCTTCAAGGGTGTATACAGGTGAAGCCAGGGTAGAGGATAGGATTTTATGTCACTATGTTTTAGCCTCCAAGTGCACTGTCAAGTGTTAGTACCGTCCTCTGTCCAAAGCACCTGAACCAATTTTGCACTGAGACCTTCCTATTCACTGGGCATCCCCCTACTCCCTTTCCCCTAGCTACCTGTGCAGGCCTGTGCTGTTCCCATCAGCACCAGAGGGTGTGTCTCAGTAGCGAACTACTCCCACAAGCAGCCAAGGGTCAGCTGTGGCCGTGCCATCCCATTCAGTGGTAAGCAGTTGAGAGTTTGAAGTTATCCATACTGGGTGTATTTACGCCATGGAAATTTGCAAATGATGTGCCTCAAACCTTTTCTACCCAGAGAGCTGGCTGTTTCCTGTCACTGGCACACTGTTATGCTACTTTGTATACATATGAACTTCTGATAACCTAGAGGCCAGATTCGCTCTTCATTTCAAAGTGAAATCTGTTGCTCATTCAGGTGGGCTAGTCATTATTATGTGTATTTTATTCTTACATGAAATAACTCCTAGAAGGTACTAAGTAAAATGTAAATAACATAAGATTCATGAATTTTCAATATTTAGTACAATTAATATTTGCAAATGAAAAAAAGAAGGGAAAAAAGAATTGACAGATCTGGGGAAGGCAAGGTAATACAAATGTGTGAGCCCAGCACTCAGCAGGCTGAGGCAGGTGGATTGAGTTCCAGGCCAGCCTGGGCTATATTACAAGACTTGTCTCACAGAAGATAAAAAAAACCATGGAGAGAATGAAATTTATACTTAGTAAAACAGCTACTCCTGTAGCCTTAAAAACATACTACATGTCAGACTTGTAACCGCAATGAGAGTACATATACATATCTGTCCTTATCTTTTGAGGGGGAGAGTACACTGTTAATTTATATTATGGTTATATTAGGGTCTTTGGTGGTGTGATTGCTTGAGGTTGAGAATCACTGAAGTAAATAGTTTAAGTTCCTTTTCTACTAAAACTTTAAAATCCTGATGGAAAATGTATTTAACCAAATGTGTTTGTTATGGTTCCGTTGTACTAAACAACTGTTGTATTTGAATTTTTTTTAACAGATATGGATCCTTATGATCAGCCAAAGAGAAGAAGAATTAGAAAGCATAAATCAAAGAAAAAAATGAAAAACCCAAGTAATGATCCCATAAAACAAGCAGAATTAGAGAAAGAACAGAGTCTTTTACAAGAAAAATTACAGCCACAACATGCAAGTGGCCCCACAATGAGCAAGAATAAAAAAAGGAAGCTGAAGAAGAAACAACAAATCAGGAAGAAGAAAGCCACTGGCTTTGTAATGAAGGCTTCTGGTGTCAGCTTCACGTACCAGCCTGAGGAAAGTGGCGTTGGGCTGGAAGGCTTGCGGAGGGCTGCAGGGGAGGCCGAGGGAGACCCTAGTGAGGAGGGCACCACTGCGGACAGCACCCCAGAAGATGCTGAGATCACCAGCAGAAAAGCAGATGGCATCCTAAGCTTTCTGAAGTCAACACAGGAGATGTATCTCTATGATGGTAGGTTTTCCTTGTTTTCCTTTGAACAATGGCATCCACTTACTATTTGGGAAAACATCCAAATACAATAAAATATGGGGTTTTTTCTTAAAGGTCGAATCCACGGCCTTGTACACAGTAGGCAAGTGCTCTACCACTGAGCTGCACACCCACCCCCCTTTCCATTTTTTGTTTTGAGACAGTCTCACTAAAATATACGTGCTGCCTCTGGCCTTGAACTTGTGATCCTCCTGGGATTACAGATGTGCACCACCATGGGTGCCTTTTGTAATGCTTTATTAGCAACTGACATAAGGACCAAAAAGAAACAGATGTCAACTAGGATGTAGCATGGTCCTACCCAGAACAAGGTGCTGGGTTAGGCATGCTGCCTTCCCATCTAGACAGCATTGCAAGAGATCCAGGGAGGGTGGTGGGCTTAGGAGACGTAAATGTTACATTCTTACTAACACAGCTGAGAAGCATTGGCTGTGTAATAAGGTGGGAAGTGAGCAGCTGTTTACACAGGAATGCAAAGATATTGTTAATAAATCACTTTTAACCAAGAAGAGAGCTGCAGGCGAAGTTCACCCTTTCCTCTTGAGCATGTTTCTCAGCAGTTTCCCTCCCATCATTTCTCCCTCTCTCTCTCTCTCTCTCTCTCTCTCTCTCTTTCTTCCTTTCTCCCTTTCCCTCTCCCTTCTCCTTTTGCAGTACCTAGGGTTAGATGCAGAGCTTCATACATACTTTACAAGTGCTCTATCACTAGGCTGTACCTCCAGCCTATTTCCTTTTTTTTTTTTTTTTTTTTTTCAATCTGGAGACAGGGTCTCACTAAGTTACTCAGGCTGTCTCTGGACTTGGACTCATGCTCCTTCCGCCTGCACCTCCTGAATCACTGTTGTTATAGGCATGTGCCAGTGTGCCTGGCTGTTTCTCAGCAATTTCATGGGCAGACTGAAACTACCTTGCAAATATCCAAATGACACAAACAAAATGACAAAACTGATACACTGCAGAATAGAAATAGATTCAAGAGACCTCAGTAGATTTTCCATTCTGTGTATGATAGAGGAGCGTGTGGCAGACCAACAGGCATGCCAAGAATAACCAAAAAAAAGCCAGATTAAAAAGTCTGCTGAACTTGCAAAGCATGCCAGCGCGAGGCCCTGGGATCAACCCCCAGTACCACACACACACAAAAAAAAGTCTGCTGAAGGAATCTAAGCTCCTGAAGAGACTGGCTCCAAAAAGAACCCTATATGGAGGTGAGCCAACATTCTGTAGCCACTTTTCCTTCCAAGTGTTTGCCAGTTTTGGGTGAGAGGGTGGGGAAGGACCCAGTGGAGCCCTACAAGGCAGATCATAGCCCTACAAGGCAGATTGTCCAAGTGGAGAAGCCAGAGAATAGAACCTAGCACTCTTCCGGTTTCCCTCCAAGCCTTAGCCAAATTCTGAAGCTGGAGTGGAAAGTTAGAAGCTGAGTAAAGGGCCACCAAGGATGCAGGGACCTTGGGCAGTTGTAGGAGGTGAGCAGACAAGGGTTACCCTTCCTCCAGCACAGCCCTGTGGGCTACACCCTCAGAGGCAGGGCAGCACAGAGCAGGGATGCGTGACCCTTTGCCAGATGCGCAGTTCCCCTACAGCGCGCTTGGCGCCTAAATGGTCAAGCTGACCTGCCTCACTCTGTCTGCCTAGCAGAGTGTTGGGGAAGCTCTCTGGGGAAGAAAGTATCATTATCCAAGATGCATATGATTTCTTGGACACATTCAATGAATGAGCATTTACCAGACATGCTAAGAGATAGGACTACATAAAAAGAAACCATGAAGAGAGAACGGAAAAAGTGGGAGATGTCAGTGTTGTCAGACAGGGACCAAAAAAAAGAAAAGAATGAGAATCTATTAGGATGTTCAAATGGGAGTTCTAGACCTGAGAAATATAATAACTGGAATTCAGAACTCAGAAGGTGAGTTTCAACCGCAGATTAGATTGAGCATGGAAGAGAGTTATCGACTGGGAAGACAGGTCAAAGAAAGTCCCCAGGGTGAAGGGTCAGAGAAAAAGGATAGAAAATACAGATGAGAGCTTAATGGACACAGAGTGAGAAGGTCTAACACCCATGTGGTTGAATCCAAGGTGGAGGAGGGAGGACAGAGCAGGATCTATATCTAAAGAGATGACAGTGAGGCTTTTCAAAATGATAAAGGACCCAGTTACAGGTTCAAGTTCTGTGGACTCAAGCAGGATAAATATACCTCCACACCTCAGCACATTATAGTCAGACTGCTAAAAACCAGTAATAAAAGAAAATCTTAAAAACAGCCAGAGAGGAAAGACCTGTTGTCCTCCCAAGACTAATACCTAGTCCAATGGTGGACCTTCAGTAGAAACAGAAGGCTGGATCTCATTTGCGTGACTTTCCTTGATTTGTCCTAAATGGCCAGCTGTCGTGGTCTGTTTCTAAAGCTATGCGGCATGATATGGAGAACTCAGTTCCAATGTCTGCTTTGTACTGCTGCTGTCCATTTCTCTGAGTTGCGTGTCACACTTGAAAGGTGTTTAAAAATCAGACATATAAACAGAGACCAGGTTTCCACTGTCATTCAAATAGTAGCACTCTCTTGTCTTTGTTTACTTTTTAGAGTTCTACTCAGATTCACTCCTGATAGACTTTCATATCCCAGACATCTCATTCCAAGAGGGATATAGGTTTGATACCTCTTCAACAGATGAAAGCTCTAACAGGTGAATGCTTATCTTTAGCTTACAAAAGTGAAACTAAACCTTAATCCTATGTGATACTGACTTCTTTCAGGTGTGTCCAAAGACTCAGATTCTGTGATCTGTATGGAAGCCGCTGAGGAGCTGTTTCACTCCCTTGAGTCTCACAGCCTGCCTCCCTCTGATGTGTTCATTCTGGACCACATGAAAACGCTGCTACTTCTGCAAGACACTGAGAGACTGAAGAGCGCCCTGGAGGTGTTCACAGACCATTGCACCATGCCCCCTGGTAAGGACTGCACCCTCTATTCGAAGCTTTCTTCTGAAAACCTCCCAAAACAGCAACTGTTCCAAAAACAACACCACTCATATGGCCTAGAAGGTAAAAGCCCACAGAGAAATAGGCCTCTTGTGCCTTTGTTTGATACAGTACTCATAAAATGTGCAAAAATGTATGACCATTGAATTTCCTAAACCTGTGACCTGCCAACTCTTAAAAGCCACTTTTTCTAAGTTTAAATACACGTGGAAAAATTCATTTCTTCCCTGCTTTCTTCTCCTCTCCTGGACTGGTAGAAGGAAAACTTTTTCTGGCCTCTAAAGATCTTGGTGTCCCATTGAAAAATCACTATAGGAACAGTTAGAGTGAGGGTTGAATTATTATGGTGCTCTTCCTTTCCTTTACTTCCCTTGTCTTTGTTGAGTACCCTTGCAGTGCAAGCTGTAGTACATGGGGCCTACTCAGGTCTTCCCAGCGCCATGTGTGGGGGCGTGGGCTATGGTGGGCATATCCAGGCCACAGAAACCTGCAAATGCTGAGGGTGGAGCACCTGCCCAGCCTAAGGGAGGAGCTGGGCAAGTTTCACGACAGTGAGTGACCAGAGGGGCCTGCAGAGTGCCATGAGCAATTCCACAACAGTGCAACGTGTAGTTCCTACCTCAGAGAGCTCACAGTGCGGCTGCGGTTCAAGACTGACGTGCAAATGCCAGGTAGAAAATCAAGTCAAGGAAGAGGAAAGCAGTTGCAACGTGGCCCTGGTCTGGGGAGCAAGTGAATGGCGGGGCAGCGAGTACTTGTTTTGTAAGTTGGAAAGATTGCTGTGGTTGAGGAGCTGGAGGAACTGCCCCAAGTGGAGGTGTACCTCCTTTGTGTGGAGAGGTGCACCTCCTGTTGACCTGTGCCGGGGGCTCCCTGGATCCTGGGCTCCTGGTGGGGAAGGCAATGGAAGCCCTGCCCTTGGGAGCTGGCATTCTAGTGAGGGGACAGAATGAGCCAGATAAATAGCCAAAATACATCTTAGGTCTCAGAGGTCAAGTTATGGAGAAGGACAGAGACCAGGACGTGGACATTCTGGCAGCCGAGTACAGATGCAACGACAGGAGTGGTCCTGAAGCTTAGGAGCAAAAAGGAGTGAGAAATGCAGAGCAGCCAGGAGGCCCATGTGGTGGAGAGGAGGACAAGGTTGGGGAGGTGAAGGCCCTGGGAATCAAAGCAATATGTTGGCTTTTTTCAGAAAGAAACCAAGAGTTCCTGGAAGGCTTCCACTGGCTGGTCTTCCTGCCCCCACCTCGCCTCCGGGCTGCTGTGTTGGGAGTACACGGGACAAGAGTGGAGTCCAGGGAGTGGAGGTGCTGTGTATTGGCCTTGATGTGAGCCACCTGCAACATGGTCTAGGTGAAGCAACAAGAGGAGCAAGTAGGCCCAGTTCAGACAGACCATGGAGGAAGGGCCAGTGGGTTTGCTGGCTGACTGGATATGGGCTGTGGGGTCGGACCCATGTTTTGGCCTGAGTCCATAGAAGAGACACAACACCAATGAGAGAGAGAGCAGATTGTCAGAATTATCAGGCTCAATGAGGGGCTATTGGGCCTGAGGTTGGACAGGCAGGAACGGAGGATTGTGAAGGCCTGTGGTCACCTAGATGGGGCAGAGCAGGGAACAGGGGACAGAGGCTTCATTACTGATGGATGAAGAGGAAATCAGAAGAGACCATGGGCAAAGATGACCTGCCAGGAGAGCTGGCTACAGTGGAAGATGTGCAGCGAGGAAGGAGGAGGTGGTAGTCTCAGGAGGATGTGGAAGGAAAGTCAAGCCAGGAAGGCCTGTGCCTTGGGAGCCCCGTTGGTATGTAGGAAGGGGCGCAGCCTTGCACGCTCACAAGACCAGCCTCACTAGCTCACAAGCCTCACATGCTCACAGCACAGTGGGTCTGTGGTGTTGGTTGGTTGTCAGGCCTACTATATTAAGTATTTGACAAATTTAGATTTCCATAATAAAGTTTTGGGCTGGGATTTAGCTCAATTGGTAGAATGCCGCTCTGCAGTCTCTGAGGTCCCAAGTTCAATTCCTAGCACCACAAAAAATGGGAGAAGGATATGGCAATCCTGAAACAATCAGCCATTGAAAACCTTATAAGGGTCACTATGGGTTGGACACAACTCGACAGCACCTAACAACCTAACAATAATAAAGTTTTATCTCAAACTGCAAAAGAACAGTTTTAATAAATTAAACTAACATGAGATTTTTATGAGATGAAAATAAACCATTTAAAATTTGGAATTTTAATCTTTAAAATACACATTGTTTCTTGCACTCCAGACCCTTCTTGTGCAGTGTCTTGAGTGTCTCGAGAGTTTGGGCAGCTGGGGAGAGCCAGCAGACTCCCTGTTGTCAAAGTCATTGATTCTGTATGGAGATCACTGGACAGGTTTTATCCACAAGCACATTTACTACAAGCAATTGATAGAACTAAAACTTACATGCAAGCCTATTTTCTGTAAACCGGGTTCCCTCTGAGTATAGGGCAGGATTTGCATTTGAAGGTTTTTGTGTGTACAGCTATTTTGTGAAATACAATTTAATAAATGGTGAAGCTTTGTTTTCAAGTGTTGGACTTATATGATGAGATTTGGCTTATGTAACTCTTTGGAATTAAGTTTTCTTCTTTTGTCAAACTAGCTCGTGAAATCTAATGAGTAGTTTTCTCTCAGCTCTGTAGGGACAGCATTTAAAAGCAGGGGCAGTGTTTTCTACTAGTCATATCTCCTTTTCTCTCCACTGATTCAGTAATTCTTTTCCTAAATCATAGAAGCTTCACTCCAGGAGGGTGCAGACACCTTTCACAGGTTCACTGCTTTTGCAGTGTTAGACCATGCTGGTACTCAGAAATACACTGACCTCACACTTGCATGTTACATAGTCCCACAGACCCATTGACTCAGCCGTCTGCTGGAGGGGTGCTCAGGCACTGAGGGGTGCTGTAGGAATCTCTGCCTTCAGGCCTTCGGTCCTCCACATGGAGTTCACTTTCACCATCCTGTCTAAGAGGAAGGGAGGCTCGCAGAGGTCCAGCACCTTGCCTCCAGGCAGAAGCATGTCAGCCTCAGCGGGATCTGGGAAGGCTTCTGTGGGGTGGGCAGGAAGTCAGATCCCCTCCAGTCTTCACGGCACTAGGTATCTGGATCTGATCTGGTGTGGAAGTGGAACATCTGCATTCGCAGCAGTAGACCAACTCCAGGGGCAGCCTGGGGTCTGATCCACCTGGACAGCGTGCGCTTTCTGTGACCAAGGACTGAAGTAGTAGGTCCATCCTAAACCAGGTTTTGGATTCCTTAGATGTGATAAAGGTGTGCATTTGAAGAGAATACCCCCTCAGGGACACTGGTCGCCCCAGATAGGATGGGAGGACTGGCAGGTAAGGTCACAGCCACACTGTCTCTTAGCCCTGGTCATCGTGGCACAGGGTCAGCCTTGAGGCTGCATGACCGCTGGCCAGCCTCACTTAGGATTCACCTTTCTTTAACACAAACTTCTATTTCCTTGTAATTTCAGTTTGCATATGGGTTTTTCCGATCAGATTTTAAACCTATATAACACTGTACTGGGATAGTGTGAAGTGTAGGCCCAGAAGAACCTGATGGTTAATCTGAACTGACCCACGATTTGCAGTGTTTGTTACAGGGTGTGTGGTACACACATTGTGTATTGTCACTGTCAGCATCATTTTTATACCAGCATTGAATTTTATTAGATTATTTCAGGGTTTACTCTGGGCCCACAGGCTAATATCTATAAAATCATAACTTATGGCTTATCTTTTTGCCTTTGTTTTATTTTTTCCTTGTTTTGTTTTTGTTCTTACTTTTCAGGCCATGCCAGAGTAATCTCAGATTTCTTTAAATACTGGATCACACATGTTCTTCCTGAGAAAAAGTGACTAAAATCAATACATCTCTTTGAGAAGAGCTAATATTTAACAAGAAGATGTAAAAGACAATATGAAATGGGTTGAGAGTTCATTCTTGTATACAAAGGGGATTAAATTCCCAGTATTTTCTTTGTAACTCAAATCTTAGGGCCTATGAAAGCATTTCTGCCATCTTATTTATTTCTGTATTAGTACATACTGAGTAAGGTGTCCTCTGAGACTTCAAATTAGAAATTGGAGTGAAATGGAAATTTTTCATTTACTTGCAACTACGTGTCTTGAATTATAACATAAAACTTGGTTGTTTTTCTGTCCTGTAAAATTCAAAAATGGACACTTAAGCAAATTGTGTAGTTTGAAGTTGTTATTTATTTTTCTAAAGATGTAAATCACCTGTGCCTGAAAACCTTCATTTTAAGAATGTCTTGTGGCTATTAAAAAGCTATTTTGGTTATTGTGGCTATTTTAAATAGTTTGATTATAGCTGAGTCTATTCTTTTTCCCTCTTCTTGATGTTGAAAATAACGTCAGGAGCCTTTTTTTTTTTCTTGTTTTATCTTCCCATTTGTTGTGCTAGCAGTTACCAGTTTTTAGAATTGCTAAGTTTAAAAGCATCAGTCAGTTGGTACAACATTTTAGGGGAGCATTGGCTCTACTCATGAAAATAAGTTTTATTGTGATAAAATATACATAACATCCTATTTACCATCTCCATCATTTGGGGCAGACCATTGTAGGGTAGTGGTGAGTCCCTTACCAGGCTGTGCAGCTGTCAGTTGGTCCTTCTGTGGCTAAGAAACATTCTATTGTGTGTGTTGTTGTTAGGTGCTACCAAGTTGGTGTCGGACTCATAGTGTCCCTATGTACAACTGGTGAAACAGTATTGTTTCTGATTCTCGGCTATTCATAGGGTTTTCAATGGCAGATTGGTTTTTATGAGAGAGGATTGCTGGATCCTTCGCCCAAGCCTACAGTATCTGGTGTTCCCAGGCAGTCTCCCATCCAAGTACTAACCAGGCCCAACCCTGCTTAGTTTCTGAGATTTGATGGGATCAGATGCCGCAGTGGTTCGGCTGCAAGCTATTGTGTGCGTATACACATTTTACGTATCCAGTCAACTTGATTTGTCTCCCCTTTTGCCTATCCTGAACAGGGCTGCTAGGACATTCATGTACAACATTCTATATGGACATTTGTTTTTATTCCTTTTCGGAGTAGAATTGCTGATCAGATGGTAGCTCCATTTTTAACATTTTGAGGAACTGCCAGAGCGTTTCCCACAGCTGCTACACTATTTTGCCAGTAATGTAC
Organism: Pedetes capensis; assembly: GCA_007922755.1. Lineage (NCBI taxonomy): Eukaryota > Metazoa > Chordata > Mammalia > Rodentia > Pedetidae > Pedetes > Pedetes capensis. The sequence goes on along the minus strand of VMDO01007752.1, from coordinate 67,346 downwards.
GAGGTGACCAGCACTCCACACCCTCCCCAACGCTTATATTTTTCCATTTTATTGATAATAGCATGAGTATGAGGTAGTCTTTCATGGTGGTTTGGTTTATCGTTTCTGTAATGACTAATGATGTTGAGCATCTTTTCTTGTGCGTTTGGCTTTCTATACACCTCCTTTGGAGAACTGTCCCATCAAGCCATTGCCCATTTGTGAATTGTGCTGTTATACATTTACTCTTGCATAGGAGTTCTTTATATGCTTAGATATTAATCCTTCATCAGATATATGATTTGGAAATATCTTGTCCTGTTTCTGAGGCTTGCTTTTTCATTCTCTTGGTAGTGTCCTTCGATACACTAAAGTTTTTAAAGCTTCTACTAAGTCTAGCATATATATTTTCTCCTTTGTTGCCTGTGCTTCTGTTGTCATATCTAAGAAATCACTACCAAACCTAATGTCATAAAGATTTCACCTTGTGTTTTCTACCGAAAGTTTTATGGTTTTTAACACTGATGTTTAGATCTTTGACCCATTTTGAGTTAATTTTTGTGTATTGTATTGTGGAAGTCCCGTACTTTATTCTTTTGCACGTGGATGTCCAGTTTCTCAGCATGATGATTGAAGAGTCTATCCCTTCTCCAGTCAGTGGTCTTGGCACCATTATCAGAAATCAATTGATGATCAAGGTGAGGGTTTATTTCTGAGCTCTCTCCTCCATTTCATTGGTCAGCATGTCTGCGCTGATGTCAGTGCCATGCTGTTTTAATTACTGTAGAAGTCCAGTAAGTTCTGAAATCAGGAATGTAAGTCTCCCAACTTGTTCTTTTTCAAGATTGCTTTGCTATCTAGGATCCCCTGAGATTCTATGAGAGTTTAGCTAGGATTTTTCTCTTGATGCAAGAGATAATTTTTTGAATTCTGAGGGATGGTGTCCAGCTCTCCTCAGAAGTGCATCAGGATGCCTTCTCCATCCCTGCTGAGTGAGTCAGGAATGGTGTCTTCAGACCAAGGTCATGATCTGCACCATGCACAGTCAAGAAGTGACAGGTTTCAACCTTGCTTCTATAGAAGATCTAGTCTCGTCTGCTGGTAAGGATGGACATGTGAACTACATCATGTAGGCATAGCCTGGGGTCTGAGTGCCGTGCAGATTGATGGGAATGGCCACAGCACTTCAGTGTCTGCTGAATCCACCTCCTCCAGCAGTAGAGCTGGTCCATGGGAGGAGAAGAAAGGAAGCCTTATAATCATCCTCTGCTCACCATGGGCCCCAAGTCCCCAGTAGACATCCCTTCCACTGTGTAGAATACTCTGGAAGCAGATGGAAATAAAGGGTCTTCTCTGGTTCTGGAGACAAGACACCATCTCCAGTGTGGTCAGGCCACACCTACAGCTTAGCAGAGTTGATAGCTGGAGCCATACTTAAGCCTTGATACCAGGATGTTTCCTCGAGAACTGATGGTGGTGGCAGACGAGGTGCCTTTTGTTAGCGTGTTCACACAGTGAAAAAGGTGCAGGCCGCTATCCAGAGGTTGCCTTCAGGGGAGACGTCATCATCATTGTCTGCTGCTGTGATATCCTCTCCACCCCATTCCTCGCTGTCCTCTTCCCCCTCACCCAGAAGTCAGCCTCAAGTGTCAATGTGGCCACGACAGATGAAGGGTCTGCTGCAAGGATGCTGGTTCCAGCCGGTCTAACTCCAGCGATGCTGAGGCCCCTCCTTCCTCCAAGAGTGTCACATGGTCCATGGACCCTAAGCTTTCCAGGCACCAGGGTAACCCTCCCATTTCATTAATAACATGTGTTGGCCAATATAGGCATAAATATTGACAAACTCATAATCTTCATATTCTGAACACCTAATTTCTGTCTTTTAAGTATAAAACATTTACATCTTTTCTTACCCACCTAGTTAATGCACTATTTTATTTTCCTTTTCTTGTTTTTTTTAATTTGTTTTTGTTTTGTTTTTTTATAGTACTGAAGGGTTGAACCCAGGACCTCACACATGCTAGGCAAGCACTCTACCACTGAGCCTCGCCTTTCTTTAATTTTTTATTTTGAGATGAGCAGGCTGCCTCCTGCCTCAACTACGTCAGTTGCTAGGATTGCAGGTGTGCATCATGGTGGCAAGCTGCTGATGCACTGCTGATGGGACGAGACTTCTAATTTTGGACCTTTTGCTTGATTTCATAGAATCTGTGTGGACTATTCCTCCTCCTATGAAACCAAACAAAAGTAACCAGAGTTTGGTTTTACTTTGTGACACCTGTACATCCATTCTCCCGATCGTAAAGGTGGGGAGGAAGAGGGACACCATCAAGCAAGTGGGACAATCAAGTTTCATTACTTTTGTGTGTCCTTCTGATTCCCAAAAGAAATATGCATCTTCTAGGAAACAAAGCAACTAAATCTTGTCTCTAATATGTTGGCATAAACATAGTAATCTGTTTATCCCACTGTGGTGGAAGTTAGTAGTAATCAGGTCAATTTATCTTCTACAATGGTGCAAAATACTCATGCAGCCCATATAATTTATTTTTTGTAAACCTTATCAGTCAAGACAAGAGAAAGAAGTGCTAAAGGAATGTGAGGAGTTTTTATTAGATTGCTAATATGGATGATTGTGCCTCAAAGAAAAAAAGCCCCTGTATTTTATAAGCCCATTCACATTCAGCTGAATCCTGTGGTTTTAATTATGTTTACACTACATGAAGAGATGAGACAGCAAGTGGGACCACCTCCCTGGCTGTGCCCTGGTCCCCGAGCAGAGCTGTGCTGAATGTGCACCAGTGCCTCTTTGACTCACTCAGGGTTTCCCTTCTCTGTTGTCTCCTAAGTGTGGCCAGAACACCCTCCCAGGAGTGTCTTCTGACATCTTATTCTGAGAGCCTGATGAATGTATTCAGCCCTTCCCAAAGAAGCATGCACACACCCATCCCTGCCACACAGTGTTGTGTGCAGCTCTGAAGAGATTATATATTCCCCAAGATCACTCAGCAGTGTATTCGTTTTCTTCTGTTGCTTAATAAATTACCACTAACATAGTACTTAAGGTAACACCATTTACTGCCTCACAGTGTCCATGGACTGAGTCTGGGCATAGCTAGGCTGGGTGCTCTAGTTGGAGTTGTACAGTGACTCACAGGGCTACTGAAAATTCCATTCCTGTGGTTACAGGAACACAAGGCCTAGGGGCTTGGGTTCTAAGCCAGAGGTCCCTTGGCAGGTCACAGTGGCTGTGTGAAGGTGTCGGGCCTGGTGGCCAGAAGGAAGCAACTGTGAGGCTAGCCATCTCCCAGAAGTCCCTGGAGATTGGGCAGGGCTCTTCCTGGACCTCCCAGGTGTGGTCTGGACAGGAAAGCCAAGGAAGCACTCAGGGCATAGAGTTCTTGGCTGAGTCCTCAAATGAGAAGAAGTGCAGGAGGCGCTCCTGCCTCTGAGGAAGGGCCGGGCAGACCTCGGGACTGGAACAGTAGGGAGGGGAACGGCCAAAGTTCCAGCACATCTTCACAGGGGGTGCTGCCTGGATGTCTGGGAACTCTGGGCAGGTTTTGAAAGGCATCAGTGTGAATAAAGGACAGGTGGACCCTGGGGAAGTAGAATATGCCAGGCAGAATTCCCTCCAGTCCCTGAGCGGGGAGCTGGGAGCTGCTCAGTAGGTCATGGAGCAGCCCCAGGACGCAGCAAAACAGGAGAGGCGAGGGTACACCCTTGCAACACCTATGTGCAAACACAGTAGCAGCCTGCGCCCACCTCCACACACCTGCCCCACCTCCACACCTGCCCCCACTTCCATGCCTGGCCCTCACCTCCACATGCCTGCCCCCACCCCTAGACCTGTCCTCAACCCGAAGGCTGCCTTCAGCTGCAGGGCTTGCTGCAGTCACTTGACCACATGCTCCACTGTGCACCTGTTTGTCAGAGACCTTTAACCAGCAGCCTGAGTGAGCAGAGGTCCACAGTGCCTGAGACCAAACAGACACAGCAGCTGGGCAATGACACTCGGGAGCACTTGGGTTCAGCCTGTCATCAGGTGGTGTCTGGTGAGGTCAAGGCAAGCTGCCAGCTGCTCTCCACTAGTTCAGAGCAGTTCCACTTGGCCTGGAACAGTGAGCTTGTTCTCCCTGGAGAGGTGGTGGTGGTGTTAGGTGCCGTCCAGTTGTATCTGACTCACAGCGACCCTCGTAGGGTTTTCAATGGCTGACTGTCTCAGGATTGCCTCAGGACTGGACTGCCATGCCCTTCTCCCATTTTGGGGGTGCTGGGAATTGAACTGGGGTCCTCAGAGACTGCAGAGCAGCACTCTACCAACTGAGCTAAATCCCAGCTCCTCTGCACAGGTGACAAGCCACTTGTTTACCCTTCCCCTAAGAACATTTTTTTTTTCTTTTTTTTCCACTGTAAAACATGGCTTCATCTTCCTACAAGTGGAATCAGATATTTTCATTCATGTATAGTCCTTTGTGGTCCTGAGACATTTGGATCATCCACTGCGTAAAGAAACCCAGGTGTCAAACCAGGACCTACGCAGATGCAGGGCTTGCCCAGCTGCTCCCAGCTGTGGGATTTTGTTCTGCTTGTTAGTCCTCCACCCTCTGGCCAGTCATACTGAAATCAAGACCCCTGCCTTGCAGGGCCTTGTGAGAGTTAAAGGGGGGCATGTGAGGTACACAGTGTGAGGCACAGCTCAGGTTACCTGGAGGATGTGTGTGCAGCTCCAGGAAGTTTTTGAGGTGTTCTGGTCTAGGCCCTTCCCCCTGCAGATGAGAGGAACGACCAGCTGCAGCCTGCAAGGCAGGACAGACTGCCACCAGTGGTGGATATTTGCTTTCCTCTCACAGGGGGAACAAGCCCCACAGGCCTCTCTACCTTTCCTGGCAGAGCCAGCAGCCTCGTCACAGAAAGGCCCTGGAGGCTTCTGTGTGTCCACTGCAGCCCAACATCCCCTGCCTCACTCCTGGCAATGCTCCCAGCAGCTGGCCAAATGGAACTGGCTTCAACTTTCACTTCAGAATATGATGGTGGAGAGTCAGGGAGGGCAGTGCCCTTCTAGGGAACCCAGCACTGATCAGACCCATACAGGCGGCCCTCCAGAGCAATCCTGAGGGTGCCCAGGTGTGTGGATGACAGATCCTGCAGCCCGAGTGCTCCAGCTGCTGCCTGGCCCTGGAGACCTTCAGGGTGGGCCACAAGTTGTTCCCTGTCATCACCCCACCAGTAGCCACCAGCAGGCCTTGGCTCCCCGCAGGCCCCTCCTTGCCTGCGAGCAGCTCATCCCCACACCCCTGCTGCTACACTGGCCCCAGCATTCACCCTGCTCACCAGGGGCCCAGGGTATGGACCAATAGCCTCAGGCCTAAGACCTGTAGATGTGGCCTCAAGACAGTCCAGCATCCAGGGGAATGGCTCCCTATGTCATGACACATCCTCTCTTCCTTATCACAGAATAGAGTTTGGGTTTTGTTTTTGCCTAACCAAAAAGCCTCAGTGAAATATTTCTTTCCCAAATATTTTCTGCTCCCAAATGTGAGTTTGAGTGCTGGAGCCTGGATAATGGGTCAGTTTGGATGAGTCCTTTGAGTTTCTACCACTGTACCTGAGACCAAGCTCATCAGAGGCTCAGGTGTGCCTGCTCATGGACAAGCCAGCTCCCTCACATCCTGTGCCTGTCTCCTTCCACCCCCAGCTCTCCCAGATGCCCAGCCTAGAACAACACCTTCCCATCTTCTGACTTTGGGGTTTGGAAACTTTGTTTTATTGCTTTCCCATCTGGGTTCGGAGAAAGGCAGATCCCTCCACAGGATCCTCCTGTCTTGAATCACCTGGCCTGCTCTTCCCAAGAGTTGACTAAGACAAATGAAGGCACTTAAGTGTGGCTCTGCAAGTGCCAGAGGCCAACAGCAAGGTCCTAAACAAAGCATTCAGACATCCAGTGAAGACAGTGGGCTGACAGCTAATTCCCTCCTTTCCGTACCAAAACTCAGTGAGGCGATTCTTTGGCAGCAATAAGTTCACAGCTCACAACAATGAGAATAGGGAATGAGAGCCTCAGACCTTGGGAAGCTGATGCACTGGGCAGAACTGAAAGCCCAATCAGGGCCTCCAAGCAGAGCCAAAAGCAGATACAGTGACCTCAGGATAGCGCCTACTGTGGACTGGATGCTGAGCTCCCCTGCCTGCAAATTCCCATGTGGAAGCCCTTCTCCCTGGGGAGTTTTAGGATCTGGGGCTTGGGGCAGTAGGGGCAATAATCAGGTTCAGATAAGGTCATGGGGGTGAGGCCTGTGATGGGATTAGTAGCCTTGTAAAAGACCAGAGAGCTGTCTTCTCCTTCTACTTTGTAGGCATGTGGTAAGGTGGTGCCATCTGCAACCCAGAAAAGCCCTCAGCAGAACCCAGCTGTGCTGGCATCGGAAGTGTGGGAAATAAATGTTTGCTACTTGAGGCACCATCTTGAGCATTTGTCACTGTGGCTCAAAAGGACTGAGACAGCCAGAAGCTCAAGCTTTGCACTATCAGATTCCGTAGAAAATGCACAGCATGGCTAAGTGACCACCAAGAAGCATTCTATTCCCCATACCTCTTCCCAGCTCTGTGCAGCGCAGGACCACACCTTCTTTCCCAGAAAGATGGAGCTTTGTTCTCTGCTAAAGACAGTAGATGTTCCCTGGGAGAGTCCCTATCCTGATAAAGGGGGCTATAGAGGATGTCCCCTATCCTTTACCTGGCCAAGGGCTGCTTTTCCCTGCTTGGGTTTCCCATCCAGTTCCCCAGTTGACAGCTTGCACCGGGCTTCACATGCTACCCATATCGTAACAGCATGCTTGCTGCATGATGTCCACCTGTATAGATTGTACTGTATCCCATGACGTCAGGGAATAGGCTGACTGAGGTTGCATGCTTTCTAGTCTCAGTACTGCAGCCCAGCATTGGCACATCGCAGGACTTGGTGTTTGTCAAATAAGTGAAAAAGCACTGGTCATGTGGATAGCAGGAAGGCAAAGGGCTTCTGTCATACCACAGACCAGAAATGAACTAAAGGTAACAAGACTCAGTAAGTGCCAAAGTAGGAAGCAAACTACATAAAAGATCCTCTGTGCTCATTTAGAATCCTATAGTTGAGCTGGAAAGAATTTTTCAAGAGGAAGAATAAAAAGCCTCCGGGAAAGCTTTGGAAGATATTGATGAGGATGTTCAGATGTGCACCTCTGAAGAAAGTGTAGGTTCTGAAGCCATCTGGAGAGGATTTGAGAGTGAGTTTAGTTAAATTCAGATCCAACCTATGACTCTGCAATTCCACTTTTGGCGGAAGAGCCCAGGGAAATACTCATGCAGATCCATAAGTCTCTCTGTGCAGATACTCATGTCAGCATCATTTCTGTTAGCCAGATATGGGCTGTCTGGTGTCCTTCCCAGAGAAAGGGGGTGAGCTAGTGGTATGGTTGTTGAGGCTGCTGGAAACAGCACATTGGTGGAAAAGTAGCATCGGGACAGACCCGAAACAGCATGCTTGGGGGAAAGTGAGGAACATGATGGGCACACCATGTAAAACATTTTCATGAGTTGAAAATGCATGCATATAAAACACTGATAGGACTTCTGCAAGAGTTAGGGCTTTCAAAAGATACATAGTCCACCTTTATATTTCTGTGTATGGCAGAGATGGGGATGGTTGGAGAATAGAGAAAAGAAGGGGTGGACAGATGAGGAATCATGGTAGCAAGGCAGAGTAAAGGCCCTGAACAGATCAAGGGTGATGATGCATGATAAACTCAGCAAGTGGGGACCAGACAACAAGGAGTACCCACCCATACAGGTAACAGCCAATCGCAACCATCCAACCAGCCACCTAACTACCCACCCACCTCACCTCCTACCCAGCCACTCAACAACTTACCCATCTAACTGTCTACCCAGCCAACCATCAAACTACCTAACCGTCCAGCCACCTACTCCACTATCCAACCAACCATCTAACCACCCACCTAGCCAACCATCCAACCAGCTGCCTACCCAACTGTGACAAAGAAGGAAGGAACAAGTTCCCCAATGGAGTAGATCCACCAGAGCACTCTCAATCTGAGCAAGAAATCTGGGCCTAGGTAAAAATTCAAGTCTATCGAACAGAATGGCAAAACAAGCTCCAAGAGCACAGCTGTAGTTTTCTGGCCTTCTTGAGTCTTAGTAGTTAGGAGGAAAGATGATTTGCATTTTTAGTCCCTGTGTGTAAACTCAATAGGTCTGTAAAGTGCTGTCTTCACATGAGCAGTAACTCAGGCCCACCCTTGAGAGTGGGAACAGTTCACAGAAAGCCCTGCATTCAACAGGAGGTTTGAGTAATTCAGCACATCATCCAACTGACTTCTGAATATTTGCATGAGTATGCAGAAACCCCTGAACCCACACCTTGGAACTAACCCACTAAAACAGCAGAGAGATTATAGGGAGGAAATACTTTCTGAATATGTGGGAAAACTGTTCTCTATTTTTGCCTTTCAGAAAATTAGATTGCCAGTCTTTTATACTGTGTTTGAATTTACTATCATTATGCAATTGTTCAATTCCTTTTTCATCTCTGAAATGTGGCTTCCCAGGTCACCAAAATATAAAATAATTGTTTTCAGACACTTGCAGAGGAGCTTCTTCTGTCAGTATTTTGAAAACACGAAATAAAAGCATGATTTCACACTGGCCTGTGTTTATAGTGCACTTTGAAGGTGCAGCACCAGTCCCGTGACTGTGGCCCAGGTGCCAAGACCAATCAGACAGAGGTCCAGACACGCATGGGGGACAGAAAGAGGAAATCAGTTGACTCACCTCCTGGCCACATTTTGGAGCTAATTTATAAAAGGCCCTTTGGTGCTGCAAGTGTACTCCACTTCTTTTGGTAATATTTTTCTTTTCTCTTCTGAACTTGGCCACAAGGTACGTTTGCGACATGGACCATCATGCACCCTGGCTGACCCACTTGTGTATCCCCTGGCCATCAGGACCTTAGCCCCAGAGCATGTGTGGGCTCGATGTGCATATTTGAATTGTGTATTTCCAGTAAGGCATGCAGTCTTTGGTGTGTCCCTTTCCCTTTTCTGCTTATCCATATACTTTGCTCCCCATGTGTCTGTCAGTTTGTCATATTATGGGGGCTTGCATGTGGCTCTGATGCTGAAGTCTGTGCTACCCTGGTGGACAGACTTCAGTTGAGCCTCCAGACTAAAACAGACTAGGGAACAGGACCTGGCATTTCACTCCCAAAACAATCAGCCATTAAAAACTCTATGAATAGCAGAGAAACACTATCAGATATAGTGCCAGAAAATGAGCTTTCCGGGTTGGAAGTCACTCAAAAGATGACTAGAGAAGAGTTACCTCCTCAAAGTAGAATCTACCTTAATGACTGGAATGGAATAAAGTCTGAAGGACCTCCATTTACTAATGTGGCAGGACTCAAAATGAAGAGGAACAACGGTAAACAGCTACTGATAATTGGAACTTGGAATGTACATACTATGAATCTAGGAAAAGTAGAAATTATCAGAAGGCAAATGGAACACATAAATATTGACATTCTAGGTATCAGTGAGCTAAAATGGATGAGCATGGGCCATTTTGCATCAAATAATCATATGGTCTACTCAACTGGGAATGACAAATTAAAGAGAAATGGGGTTGTATTCACCATCAAAAAAGGCATCTCAAGATCTGTCCTGAAGTACAATGCTGTCAGTAATAGAATAATATCCACACGCCTACAAGGAAGGCCAGTTAATATGACCATTATGCAAATATATGCACCTATCACTAAGGCCACAGACAAAGATAGGGAAGATTTTTACCAGCTTTTGCAATCTGAAATAGATCAAACATACTATCAGGATGTATGAATAATTACTGGTGACTGGAATGCAAAAATTGGAAGCAAAGAAGAAGGCTCAGTAGTTGTAAAATATGGCCTTGGTGACAGAAACAATGCTAGAGATCTCATGATAGACTTTTGCCAGATCAATGACCTTTTCATTGCAAATCAAATTTTTTTGCCAACATCAACAGTGACTATCCACATAGAATTCACCAGATGGAAATGTTGTTACTAGGTGCCCTTGAGTTGGTGTCCAACTCATAGCAACCATATCCACAACAGACCAAACACTATTGTTGTGCTTCTCTGCTATTCATAGGATTTTCAATGGCTGATTGCTTTTTGGGAGTTGATTGCCAGGTCCTTCTCCCAAGCCTACAGCACTTGGTGTTCCCATCCAAGTACTAACTGGGCCCGACCCTGCTTAGCTTCTGAGATCTAACAGGATCGGACGCTACAGTGGTGTGGCTGCAGGGCCAGATGGAAATATGGAACCAAATTGACATTTATGGAAAGAGGCAATTGAAAACCTCAATATCAAAAGTCAGAACAAGACCAGGTGCTGATTGTGGATCAGACCATCAACTGTTCATATGCAGGATCAAACTGAAACTGAACACAATTAGAACAAGTGGATGAGAGCCAAGGTATTAGCTTGAGTATATCCCTCTTGAGTTCAGAGAAGATCTCAAGAACAGATTTGGTACATTAGATACTAATGACAAATGGCCAGACAAGTTGTGGCATGACATCAAAGACGGAAGGAAAGCAAAAGGGTATTAAAAACACAGGAAAAAACGAGAAAACCAAACTGCACATCAAAGGACACTCTGAAATTTGCCCTTGAAAGTCAAGCAGGTAAAGTAAAAGGAAAACATGATGAAGTTAAGGAATTAAATAGAAGATTTCAAAGGGCAATTCATGAAGGCAAAGTCAAATAGTATAATAACATGCAAAGAGGTGGAGATAGAAAACCAAAAGGGAAGAACATGCTCTGTTTCTCTCAAGCTTAAGGAATTGAAGAAGAAAATTCAAGCCTCAGTTTGCAATAGTGAAGGATTCTACAGGGAAAATATTAAATGATGCAGGAAACATCAAAAGAAGATGAAAGGAATACACAGAGTCAATATATAAAAAGGAATGGGTGGATGACCAACCATTTCAAGGGGTTTCATATGATCAGGAACCAATGGCATTGAAGGACAAAGTGGAAGTTGCCTCAAAGGAATTAGTGAAACACAAGGCTCCAGGAATTGATGCAATACCAATAGAGATGTTTCAACAAACACATGCAGCCCTGGAAGTGCTAACTTGTTTATGCTAAGAGATTTGGAAACACCTACATGGTGAACTGACTGGAAGAGATCCATATTTGTCCAAGATTTGTCCATATTTCCAAGAAAGGAGACCCAAGTGAATGTGGAAACTATCAAATGATATAATTAATATCACATGCAAGAAAAATTTTGCTAAAGATCATTCAAAAGCAACTGCAACAGTATATAGACAGGGAACTGCTGGAAAATCAGACTGGATTCAAAAGAGGACATGGAACCAAGGACATTATTGCTGATATCAGATCAATATTAGCTGAAAGCAGAGAATACCAGAAAGATGTCTGTCTGTTTTATTGACTATCCAAAGGCATTTTATTGTGTGAATCATAACAAATTATGGATAATTTCAAAGAATGGGAATATCAGAGCACTTAATTATACTCATGAGGAATCTGTACATGGACCAGCTGCCTCAAAGGAACTGGTGAAACACAAGGCTCCAGGAATTGATGGAACACCAATAGAGATGTTTCAACAAAGACATCCAGCACAGGAAGTGCTAACATGTTTATGCCAACAGATTTGGAAAACAGCTACCTGGTCAACTGATTGGAAAAGATCCATATTTGTGCCTATTCCCAAAAAAGGGGACCTAACTGAATGTGGAAACCATCAAACAATGTCATTAATATCACACACAAACAAAACTTTACTAAAGGTCATTCAGAAGCAACTGCAGCAGTATATAGACAAGGAACTGCCAGAAAATCAAGTTGGATTCAGAAGAGGGTGGAGAACAAAGGACATCATTGCTGATGTCAGGTGGATATTAGCTGAAAGCAGAGAATATCAGAAAGATGTCTATCTATGTTTTATTGACTATGCAAAGGCATTTGACTGTGTGGATTATAACAAATTATGGATAACACTTAGAAAAATGGGTATACCAGAGCACCTAATTGTACTCATAAGGAATCTGTACATGAACCAGGAGACAGTTGTTCGAATAGAACAAGGAAACACTGCCTGGTTTAAAGTTGAGAAAGGTGTGTGTTAGGGCTGTATACTTTCACCATATCTCTTCAATTTCTCTGATGAGCAAATAATCTGAGAAGCGGGACTTTTTGAGGAAGAACATGTCATCACGATTGGAGGAAGACTCATTAACAACCTGAATTATATAGACAACACAAGTCTGCTTGCTGAAAGTGAAAATAATTTAAAACATTTATTGATGAGGACTGAAGAACACAGCCTCTAGTATGGATTGAGACTCAACATCAACAAAACAAAGATCCTTACGTCTGGGTTAGGATGCAACTTCACCATAAATGGAGAAAAGATTGAGGTTGTCCGTGATTTTGCTTTACTTGGTTCTACATTCAACACCTGTGGAAGCAGCAGCCAAGAAATCAAAAGACGCATTGCTCTAGGAAAAACTGTGGCAAAAGATCTCTTCAGAGTATTGAAAAGTAAAGATGTCACATTGAAGATAAAGGTGTGCCTGACTCATGTCATGGTATTTTCAGTTGTATCATATGGTTGTGCAAGCTGGACACTGAACAAGGGAGACAGGAGAAGAACTGATGTTTTCAAATTATGGTGCTGGAGATGATTACTGAATATAACATGGACTGGGAAAAGAACCAACAGATCTGTCCTAGAAGAAGTGCAACCAGAGGGCCCCTTGGAAGCAAGGAGGGCTAGACTATGTCTTACGTATTTTGGACACGTAGTCAGGAGACACCAATACCTGCAGAAAAACAATATGATTGGAGAGTGGTAGGTCAAGGAAAAAAAGGAAAACCCTCCACCAGATGGATTAACACAGTACCTATAACAATGGGCTTAAACATAAAAAAGATCCTGTACTTGGCACAGAATCAGGGAGTGTTTCATTTCACTGTACATAGGGTAGCTATGAGTTGGACTCAACTCGACGGCACTTAACAACAACATCAACACCTTCATGTCTGTCAGTTTTCCGTACTCTGGAGGCTTGCCTGTTGCTATGAGGTTGAAAGCTATGCTACTGGTATTACAGATACCAGTAGGGTCATCCATGGTGGATGACTGTGGATCAGACTATCAACTGCTCATATGCAAGTTCAAAATGAAAACTGAAGAAAATTAGAACAAGTGTATGAGAACTAAGGTATGACCTTGGACACGTAGTCAGGAGACACCAATACCTGCAGAAAAACAATATGATTGGCAGCTGGCAGCAGGCTGGAGGCTAGAAGGGCTGGATGTGGCTCCAGTCCAAAGACTGTCTGCTGGGGAAGTCTCTCTCACTTGAGGAGGCCATGCTTTATTCGTTTCAGCCCTTCAACTGATTGGGTGACGCCAACCCACATTGTGAGAGGTAATCTGCTGTATTCAATGTCTGTTGACTTAAATGTTAATCTCATCCAAAACTACTCCTCACAGAAACACCCAGAGTAATGTCTGACCAAATACATGGGCACCTTGTGGCCAATGGGATTGACACATAAAACACACCGTCATGCTGCATTTCCAAGAGATGGTAGAGACCTCTGCATCCACCCACTAAAGACAGAGTGTTGTCAGTTGAGGAACAGAGGCAGGAGAGAATGTGAGAGGCAGGAAAGGGAGGGATGAGATGGGGAGAGCAGAAGGTGAGGGGAGAGTGGAAGAGACAGAGAGGGGTAGACACCACACACTTCCCAGGGCACTGCTGGGCATCACACTGAGGACCTGGGCAGGTGACCGCTGATCATTAATTCCACTTTGAAATATTGACTTCTTACTTGAGTCTATCCCTAGGATCATCATGTTACCTGTGCATGATTAGCTTTCCCTTTAAAGAGAATGGCCAGAGTGGTTACTATAGTCGTAATTGTTTGGGGTAAGGGAGAGACAGTAACCAGTACAATATTGTTTGTGGGTCAGGAAGTCCCCATGAATATCTTTCGTAACTATTAACAGATGGGAGTAGATCTCTAGGAGCTTATGTGACCTATTTCCCCATGTGTCTGTCAGCTTGTTATACTGTGGGGGCTTGTATTGCTGTGATGCTGAAAGCTATTCACTGGTATTTCTGATACCAGCAGGGCCACCCATCGTGGACAGGTTTCAGCTGAGATTTCAGACTAAGACAGACTAGGAAAAAGGACCTGGCAGCCCACTCTTGAAACAATTAGCCATTGAAAACCCTATGAATAGCAGAAAAGCATTGTCAAATACAGTGCCAGCTAATGAACTCCCCAGGCTGGAAAGCATTCAAGAAATGACTGAGGAAGAGTTGCCTTCTCAAAGTAGAGTGAATCTTAATAAGAATGGAGTGGAGCCTCTGGGACCTCCTTTTGCTGATATGGCGCAACTCAAAATGAGAAGAAACAATGGTGGCTGCAACAGTGGGCTCAAATGAAAAAAGATTGTGTGCATGGCAAAATGTTGGATAGTTTTCATTCTATACGTAGGGTTGCTATGAGTCAGGTTCAAATTGACGATGCCTAACAACAACAACATGACCTACAATGTAATATCTCAGTAAAAGTTGTGTGAGGGGTAGGGGCCTGGATGTAAGTCCTGAAGTGACTGTTGGTCCCAATATAAGATAAAAATGTGGCTTCTGCTGCCTGTTTCTGAGGGTGTTCTTTTGATGATGAGCTGCAGGTGTGGTGATTCTTGAGAGGCGTGGTCAGCACCAAAGTCCCTTAGGATGTCTCACTTAGCAGACAGGGCGTGAGGTGGCCCCAACTGAACACACACTAAGGGGAGGCTCTGAAGGGGTCCCAGCCACCTGCCCACACCTTATTCTTTATGAGCTGCCATCCAGGTGTGCCTGGCTTGGGGAACTGATGGCAATGTCAAGGTGGGTGGCTGGAACTTGCGCACAAGGAAGAGGTCTGCAGATTCACTATAGGGCCACAGCCCACAAAGCCCAGCAAAAGATGAGGCACTTACCCCAGGAGAGGGGAGAAAGACAGTTTCTCTCTTATCATGGGTGACTGGCAGTGTAAATGCTATTTAAAGTTCAGATACCATTTAATAGAGCCCAGTAGAATTTTTAAAAAATCCTTGTGAAATATTTTAAGGTAATGGAGGACGCTTCTGGGTCTTTTGTGGAATCTCCTCAGAAGGCAGATATGCTGCGGCATCCACCCTGAAGCTTAGGGACATGGATAACAGTACTTTTAAGTTATAATATTCAGGATGTTTAACTTTTCAAGCAAAGCATTAAGGCATTTAGTGTTGTTATAAATAATTAAGAATTTTCTCAACATTAAAAATACTGCCTTAAAATGGATCAAAGACCTAAATGTAAGATCTGAAACTCTGAAACTACTTGAAGAAAACATAGGGGAAACACTTCAGGACCTTGGAACAGGCAACAATTTTTTTGGATATGACCCCAAAATGCAGGGAAAACAAAACAAAACAAAAACCAGATAAGTGGGATTACGTCACATTAAAGAGCTTCTGCACAACAAATGAAACAATCAACAGTAAAGGGACAACCCATAGAATAGGAGAAAATGTTTGCCAACTATTCATCTGGCAAAGGATTAATATCCAGAATATATAAGGAACTCAAAAAACTTACCAAAAAACAAGTAATCTAGTTTAAAAAGTGGGCGAATGATTTGAATAGGCATTTGTCAAAAGAAGAAGTACAAATGGTCAACAAATATATAAAAAATGCTCAAAATCATTAACCATTAGGTAAATGCAAATCAAAACTACAATGAGGTAGCACCTCGCCTCAGTCAAAATGACTATTAACAAAAAACAAAACAACAACAACAAAAAGTGTTGGTAAGGATGTTGTGGGAAAAGGAACTCTCATACACAATTGGTAAGAAAGTAAATTAGTACAGTCACTATGGAGAACAGTATGGAGGTTCCTCAAAAAACTAAATATACATCATGTAATCCAGCTACCCCACTACTGGTTATATACCCAAAGAAAATGAAATCACTATACCAAAAAGATACCTGCACTTCTATGCTTATTGGATCACTAGTCACAACAGCTGAGATATGAAATCAACCTAGGCACCTATCAGTGGATGTGCAGATAGAGAAAATGTGATACATACACACAATGGAATATAATTCAACCATGAAGAATGAAATCCTGTCATCTTCATCAATATGGATGGAACTGGAGGACATTATGTTAAGTAAAATAAGCAGGCACAGAAAGACAAATACCACATAGTCTCTCTTATACGTGAAAACTAAAAACAGTCAACTTGAACGTAAAACAGTGATTACTGGAAGTTGGCAAAGGAGGGCTGGAGGGTAGATACAGAGGCTGGAGTGGATCAGAGTACACACTGTGTACATGTGCTGAAATATCACATTGAACTCCATTTAATCTGCCCAATTAATACATTAGTCAAAATAAAGTAACATAAAATAAATATTATTGGGTATGATAGAAACTGGGCAGTTTGATTCCCTAGTTGGCAACCATTGGACTCTTTCTTGCTGCCCTGGCCATCTTGAGCAGAAGGACCAGTAGGCAGCCCTTTGAGCTACCTTTGTACCAGTGCTGGCTGCATTGCAGCGATGTGATGGTCACAGCTGCTTGCTCTCTCCCCTGATGGTGCAGTCCCAGTCACAGCTGCTTCACACAGTTTGCACTAGATTTTTTGCTCTCATGATCCTTGCTGAACCCTAGATAACACTGTGGCCAACCCAGGCCAGACAGAGGGGCAGATTACCTGTTGTGATTGGTGCGCAAGGAACCACATCACACTGATACGAACACAAACCTGTATTTGCATGAGAGGTCTTCTGTGATTGGTACAAACACCCATTCTCTCCCTCACTTAGGGAACCAACCAGGAGACCTCCCTCCTGTTGCAACATTAGGCCCAACAAAAGTCTTCTCTTGGATGTTCTAAACTAGTAACATGAAGAAAAAAACAGTACAGACAGTGAAGAGTGATGGCAGCAGGGACAGCAGAGGCAGTGGCAGCAGGAGAGGAACAGTTGGCAGGCCGAGCTGCAGAAACGGCAGAGCAGCTGGCTGCTTGGCAGCTGAAGAAGAGGAGGGGTCACAAGATCAGCTGCCAACAGCAGCAGAAGTAGCAGCTGGTAGATACCACCCAAATGTCAGCAAACACGACAGCAGCCATAACAACAAAAGGCAATTGAACAGTTCAGGGGAGCAACTTGGGCAGGAAGAAGAAAGACAACAGAGAAGAGAGGAGGGAGAGCCAAGGCCAAAGGATAGAAGCTTCCAGTGAGCCAGCAAAGAGAAACCGCAGGTTGCTGGAAGAGTTCCAGAGAGCTGTTGAGTCTTTAGGACGAAGGGCCCGAGACGTGCAGACCTGGAGGTGTAACGCTGGCCACTGTGTAGGACTGAGGTATCGCAACACTTATGCCCACCTCTGTCTATGAACTCTAACTTGACACTAATTTGAGTTACGTGCACCTCAGGGGGGTCCCACTTGGCCTGCATCTTGGCATGACTCCACCCTGGTCCTAAATTTTCCCTCAGCTCTCAGTAATGTCAGCATGAAGTCTAATGGAGAAGTGCTCATGTAATTAAAGCAGGAGCTATTACAATTCTTCCTTGATGTGTTTGGCATAGCTGTACCAAGGGCTACAGTGCTGCCTAGTCCCCAGCATCCTGTCCCCCAAAACGTATGTCACTTGACTGACTTCAGCCTCAGTGTCCAGGAGACTAGCCCTCTGCCAGCCCACCCTCCCTGGCTCCCACTTCCCCCAGCCACTGCCCATTCCTACTTGGTCCTCAGAACCAACTGGCTTTGCCATACCCCTGCCAGCCAGAGAGACCCAAACTTAGAGGCAGTGGGATGTGGAACTCCTCACTTGGCTGCCCAGCCCTGATGCCTGAGAAGAGAAAATGTGGGTGTTAATGGCCAGTGTATGTGAAGCATGAAGTCCAGGGTCGTGTGAACACGCAGTGTGCTATACCCTACTCTGTCACCTGTGCACCAAAGGCCGCAGGTTCCCTCCTGTCTTCAGTCTGCAGTCATGTGACTTCATGTTGGAAAGGCTGCGTCCTGGGCTGGGGCTCAGGAATGGCACACACTGTATCTCAGATCTCTTGAGCCCCAGTGGACTCTGGGAATAACCATGACACCCACCCAGGGCCTCAGGACTGACTGAAATGGTGAGGAGGAGTGCTCTGCCGCCAGGGAAAGCTCTACACAGCTTCACTTCTGCTGCCACCACATGGTTTCCGTGGGTTCCAGGGGGAGCAGGGACAGGTGTTTCCATGTAACAGATGAGGTCCAGAGTGCTGGGCTCTGCGTCATGCAAGAAGCACAGTCCCAGCTGGCATGGGGGAGAGGTCTGTTGCTCACACCCTCGATGTGTGAGCCCCCTTTTATGGTAGGTGTCTTCTAGTGCCCCACTGCAGGTGGGAATATTCCAGACCACATGACCTACCAAACCGTGTATCAACCGAGTCTTCTAAAAGTACCGCTTCCTAACTACACTGAAGAACGAAGGCGAAGTGTGCAGAGTAAAATGGGCTTCATCGTGCACATGTGTGACACAGCCTTGCTAGAGAATGGTTGATAGGAGGCCCCCCGGCACCTGGTGTGACGGGTCTCTGTGACCTGAGAGAGACACAGCCCACATTCCACGAGTTTCCAAAAGAGCTTACAGCTCTTGGCAACATTCCAGAAGCACTTGTTACCAGAGGCTCAAGACACAGACATGCGCCCTAGCTGGACGGGTGCCTGGGGTGACAGTGATGCTGATTTTCAGTAGGAGGAGAGATTCCTAGAGCAGAACTAGAGAGGTGATGGGTGTTCAGGCCAGGGCCCCCATCTCTGCCTCCCCACGTATTGTGACAGCCCTGTCCTCCCAACTCCAGAGTGCCCACGGGGGATGACGCCCCTCCCCAGCTGCATGCTGCTGAAAGCTGGAGCGTGGAGGACAGAGCTGCACCTCACTCCTGAGGCTCCAGCCCTTCCTCAGTGTCCTCGGCCCCCTCCCCCACACCATTACAGGGACATAGTGTGCCAATCTGCCAAGGTGCCCTACCTGCTGAGAGGCCACAGCATACCATCCATAGTTGTTCATACATGAAAACTGTCAGGAGCAACAGTCAAAATGCCCCACCACAGGAAGGACTGAGCAGTGGAAACAGAAGCTGGCTGTGGACAGACGCTACAGGCTGCCTGCCCTGCACCAGGCAGGGCCTCTTCCTCACAGGCTCTTTTGGGAACAGGGGGGCCATGAGCAATGGGGCATAGTGATCATTTAACCATCTCACAGGACTTTGGGCACTAACAGGTGTGGGTGACAAACTGCAAAGTTCACATGGGGCCATATTCCAGCGAGTACCCCTGCACCTCTGGCTGGCGCTACTGAGGTGAGCTCCCAGGAGAGCTTTGCTCAATCTTCTAACACCCCAATCCCTGACATGTTCTATGTATGCAAGAGACGCTGAGCAGTCAATCCTTCGAGCTGATGAGACTAGACAGTGACAAGAACTGGAACATCATAGCTTTGTTGTTGTTGTTGTTGTTGTTGTTGTTGTTGTTGTTTTGTGGTACTGGGGGTTGAACCCAGGGCCTCGTGCTTGCTTTTACAAATGCTGTATCACTGAGCTTCAACCCCAGCCCTTTTTTTTTTCTTTTCTTTTTTTTTATGTTTTGAGACAGGGTATCGCTAAATTACACCGACTGCCTCTGGTCTCAAACTTGCAATCCTCCTGCCTCCGCCTCCCGAATCACTGGGATTATAGGTGTCTGCCGCTGCGCCCGGCTTGACACTTCGCAGTTTAATGTTTATGTTTGTGAGAAGAATGGCCGAAGACCTCGTCATAGCCACACAAGTGAAATAATTAATACTCACTGTGGCTTTGCAACATTAAGAAAGATTGATTTCCAAGTTATGACATCCTTTCTGGGGATGTTAGCATCCAGTGGGCCAGTTAGAATGAGTGCAAAGCCCATGACCACGACTTGGTCAACTGCATCACTGAGCAGCCTGGGCCTCCAGTGGGTCCTGTCCCCCACACCCATGGCCTCCTGCTACCCAGGTAGTGGTGTGACATGGCTGAATATGTAGCATGCATATTGTGCACATGTGTGACACAGCCTTGCTAGAGAATGGTTGATAGGAGATTGATAGGAGCTGGCTTTTGAAAGGCTACACACAGCCCTCCCTGTATGCACTCACCAAAAGCAAGTCTGTCCCCCTGGGTTCTTCCTGGATTTTCTTTAATCAGGGGTCTTCAAGCTCATCTGTGGAAGCCCTTTTCACATTGTCTTCCTCCTCGGGTAGCACAGCAGCTGAAGCCCATTCTTCAAATGTTAAAAAAAAAAGTGTCTGGGCACAAAGCCACTGACCTGAGGCCAGTGGATAATGAGGGTGTTGTCACCTTCTTTCTGGGGTGAGAAGGGAAGACCTGCCACGAGAGGCACTGAGCAGGACTCCTGATCTGAGGCAGAGGGGAGCTCTCCAGGAGGAGGTGATGGGGCCAAAGCAAGGAGGCAGGAGAGCTCCAGCTTCCTGGACTGCAGCAAAAGAAACTCATTTGCGATGCCTTCCCTGTGCGATGACGCACTATCTGAATTTGGCCTTTATTTAAATAATCTTTGGAAGAAGGTCTTGTAGATGTGAAAGTTGAGGAACATTTTAAGAAACATGTTAGGGTTCAAACTGTTAACCTTCATCAAGATAATGAAAGCCTTGCAGAATTATTATTTTGTGTAAATGTTTCCTCAGTGGGATTTCCCTCATTTTTATTTTTAATTTTGAAAATGTTGTCCTATCGGCACGGTTTGTATTTAGCCACTAAGTGGCGTCCCAGACCACAGACTTCCTTTTATGGTGTGAACATTGTTCCCTGAGGCAGTAATTACAGGCACGTCCCCCAAGCTAAAGACGTTCCTGTCACGAAAATTAATTAAAGGAGATTGAAGAATGAACTCTTGGTCAGGTTCCAAAAAATTACAATTTTTCCACCAGTGTGCAATGTAGGAGTAGGGAGTGGACTAAATGCTTGGTCCTTTGCCCTCAGTTCTCAGGGAACCAAAAGACATTGGTTCCTAAAATGGGAGTCTGTCTCTGGCTGGTTTGGGTTAGTTTTCTGAGGGGCAGTGTTCAGGCAAACCCTGCTCTGGCCTGAAGAGAAGTAAGCCAAACCATTCTAGCATGACCTTTTGAATTTTACATATTCCTCCAAACCACTGACCCTACAGGAACTTCTTTTGAGTCTCAGTTGAAACAACTGGGATTTAAACAAAAAATTAGTTTCTGGTATTTTAAAATATGAAGTGTTTTAAGCCTTAATTAGCTTCTTTCATAATCAAGATGGAAGAACTTAAGTGCCTAGGGCACCCAAAGGGGAAAAGCCCCAGTTCTGTTCCCAGGGAGCCCTATTGTCTGAGGTGTGATCTGTGGCATACCACGGGGTGGCTCATCGCCTGTGCATCCAGGTCCCCAAGGCAGTGGAGCCCAGTCCTGTGTCAGACCAGCGCAGCACCGTCCTGTACCATGTGGCTATGCCCTGATCCTGCCACATCCTCCTCATACAGAGTGAAGTGAGTGCATAAAACAGGGGCCAGAACAGACTAAAGGCTGGGAGGCAGCAGCTGTGCAGAGCTGGGAAGTGAGTTGTGTGGTTCCATGCTTATGAGTCCCGGTAAGTCTCTTTACAGTAGAATCTCACTGAAGTGTGGTCCCTGGGCTTGGTGGGTTTTTTCGGGATTGCAAACAGGAACACATTATAAATAGAAACATACCTGTCCTTGCACATGTGGATGTGTATGTTCATTGCTCTCAAGGAGGTGGACTGGCAGAGAGAAATGCATCTTGGCCAAAGTGGCAGGCCCTCTGGTGTGCACTAACCCTTTAACATTTCCCTGTTGCCTTCGCAAAACCAGGCTGGAGCAGAGGCTCTGGCAGACTGTGGGGTCAGCCCCCAGGGCAAGGGAGGCCACTACCAGCTAGCTGGGGCTTGCATGTCAGTGGCTTCAGAGAGGAATTAGTGAGTTTTAGCCAAAATATAAAGAATCTTATTTTTGGTTCTTGAAGCAGTGCATTGTTCAAGAATCATCCTAAGCCCCCGGTTCTGCCACATACCCCTTGTGTGTCTGAGCCAAATTATTTGATCACTGTCCGGTGAGATGGGGGTGACAGAGCTCTGTCCTGTAGGATGATTCCCCCCTTGGCAGGCAGGTGTTCTACCAAGGCCAAGGATCCTTGTTCATCCCCAGCTCTTCAGAGCCCTAACAGAAAGTACATGAAGGCTCAAGAAATAAGGAATTCAGCCAAGGTTAGACCTCTGGGAAACCATAGGGAGGGACTCAAAAGCAGGTTACTTCTGAGCCCAGTGCTCTTGGTCACCACTGCTAGGAATGCGACTGGTCCCCTTCCTAGTGACAAGACCATCTGATACTTTGTGGTACACTCAGAGGCTCTTAAGTTCTTAGTGCAAAGTGCTTCTTCATTTATCACCTCGTTTACTTATCGTTTCTCCTAGGAAGATACTTTATCCCTTCCTCATAGACAGAAGTTTCCAGATGTAAAAGAGTGATCACCATGGCCAAGGTCCTGGGGACACACCGTGATGGGAGCAAGCAGGTTGTAGGCCCAGCTGCAGACTGAGTCTGAGCATTTCCCCCCACTGGGCCTGAGATGTGTGACCAGTGTCTGCCCCTTGTTTGTTGTGCAGGGGGAGCAAAAAGAAGGACCCAGGGCCAGAGCCTTGAGGACACTTCCAACGTGCTGGGCTCAGATGGGCAAGCCCAGCACCATATAGCTCACCTGAGAACATATCTGCAGTCTTAGAGGGCAGAGGGGTGTGTGCTCCTCAAGACGCGGCTTGAGCCTTGGCTCACTTCAGGAGCTGGGGGGGTGACAGGATTGCACCTAGAACCACGGGAATTGCTGAAAATGGGAGATGGTTGGTTCAGAATTGTCCCGTCAGGTGAGAACTGTGTTGGCGAGGTTGGGGCCAAGCAGGCATCTGGGGGCCAGCTTTGGAAAAGACATCTATAGACAATGAGCTGAGTCAAGGGGCCACATCAGAGTGCAGCAGCCTTCTGCAGTGGTGAAGACAAGCTTAGGGCTCCGTGGCAATTATCAGGTCAGGGCTTGACACACTGGAAGGGTTAAATTGCTACTGGCATAAGCAGGTGAGTGAGTGCTCAGCAAGCTTCAGGGGCTGCCCTAGAAGGCAAGGGAGTTGGCAGGAGTTAAGTTATACTCAGTCAGCATTACTAACTGCTTGCACAAAGGTGCTCTTGGAAATTTCCATGGCAAGGCAGTTTCGCTATATTTAAACAAGGTCTCGGGACCCTGAGAAAACCTGAAATTAAGAATGTAAGTAAAAGACCAGAAATGCCAAGCCAAGGTCTGCCAGTGCTGAGTGCTTGGTCTAATTTGCTATGGTGACCTCTGCTGTCCTAGGCAGAGGTACCTGCTGCTGCCAGTCCATGCAGCCTGACTACTGCCAGTCATCTGCATGTAACATCTCATTCCATGACTCCCGGAGAAAAGGCTGCTGTGTTAATTCGTCATTTTGCTTTCTTCCACCAGCTTTCTCACCAGATCCTATGGCCCCAGAAGCCCTGTTGCTCAGAATTTAGGGGTTTGTTCAAAGCACTGGGTCCCCATGCATCTACTGAGTCCCAGTCCCCAGTAGTAAGACACCCTGTGTTTTACACAGTGCCAGATGCATGGAGCAGAATCTCAGGCCTGCCTGTTGGCAAACGCTGTCAGCCTCTTGCCTGAGGGCCGCTCCCCTTGCTGAGTAGCCTCCAGCCATTTCTGTGGCAGAAGTTGCTACTCCTTCCCAAATTCCACTTGTCTTCCTAGACACAGCCAGATGCTCTCAGCCTCCTGCAGTTTCACATGGCCCCATGATGAAGTTCTATCAATGAACAGAATGACTCTTCCCACTAGGGCCTCCACACAAGCACACTGCTCAGGAATTTAGCTGTTTGCAGGTGATAGTGGGCAGAGCTGAAGACAGACAGAGCCTGGGCCAGGGTCACCATGCAGTGGATGAAGCCAGGAGCAGGACATCTTCCCCCCACTGTTCTGTGAGCAAGAGGCCATCCTGGCATTGCAGCTGAAATGTACTTTGGACCTGCTTGCCTGATCAGTCAGCCCAGCCAAGGGCCTGGAAATCAGTACCAAGAAATGGTGAGCTGCCCAACAAAACTGAAGTGCAGGGTATTGGTGATGTTAGGCAGCTAAGTGGGGAAAGAGCTGGCTGGAAAGAATGCCCAGTTCAAACAGCAGGAAAACATCTGGTAAAGCTGTAGCCAGCTCATTTGGAAGGCAGATGAGGCCCACAAGGCTGGAGTTCTGCAAAAGAGGGATATCAAGGCCCAGTGCCAGGTATGAAGACTGTTGCTGTCTGTACTTACCACGGTACTCCACAAAACAAGGAGCTCAGCAAGGACCAGCCAGCTCCACACAGGTGCCAGCAGCACAGAGTCCGGATGCTGAAGCCCTGCAGGACGAGGAAGCCAGCAGCCTCATACCTGAAAGGCCTTGACTGACCAAGAGTCTTTGAGATGCTTTTGGAACAGGGATCCATGCTCCAGGGTGAAAGTCAGGTTGAGGACTTGGCTCAGTCCCCTCTCATGTTTCAGATGAAATCCATATCTTCATTGACAGCAGCAGGCAGAGGAGAAGGACATGACCCAGGCAGGCTCAGGGAAGGACTTGATCCCCAGAGCTTGCTGGGAGAGCACTCTGGAGGCCCAGATGCTCTTGGAGTCTGGCTCAGACAGTAAATCCTCCCTCAGGTACCTGCAGCACACAGGCTGTGCTGGTACAGAGGCTCTAGAGGTGTTTCCCCAGAGCTCAATCCAAAGTCAGGGAGGACACTGGACAAGATGCCCACCCTAATGGCCAAGACAACACAGGCAGGAGCTTCCTTCCTAGGGCAGACCTACCATCCACATGACCCATGCAAGGGCTTCATATTCTAGCCAGGGACTGTGTTAGCACTGTGGGTTATACCCCCTTTATTTGGACTGGGAGTATTGTAAAAATCGTACTCCTGCCCCACCATTTTTAATTGTTGGGTTCCTACCTGAGGGGAAGCAAATAGCTTGTGTTTGGTTTATGGACACTGGTCCATGAAGAAATATTACACAAATGTTCTGAATTTTTCTCTAAACACAGTAATAGCAAGGAACTTTGGGCTATCTCCTTTAAGGAGGTCTGTGTGCTTTCTATGGGTGAGGACAGATGAGGGAGTCAATGACCAGGATAATCTGAAGCTGAAAGCACAGTTCCCACATTCTGGTTCTCAGCTTCCTGGGCAAACAACTGGACTCCATTTCCTAGCCTTCTGTGTAGATCAGGTGGTCATGTGGCCTGGTTCTTCCAATCAGCCGCCAACAGACCTGGAGCCCCTAGGAGGGCGGTGTTCAGAAGGCATTGCATGCTGGCCCTGAGGTGCATGTTCTTCGTGGAGGATGTCCACAGAGTGCCCCTCTGTGCTCTTGTGTGCTTCCCCATTCTGCATGTTGGATGCAGACCATGTCTAGACTTCAGGGACAGGGTGGGAGTCGGGCTGTCTCTTACCAGTGTGCCAGCCTTGGACTTCTCATCACTGGAGAAAGGAATCAATCAGCTCTCTCTGTTCTTGAAGCCTGAAGGGTAAAATGGGAGTACAGGGTAATACCAGCACCTGCCTTGTGAGAACCTCTGTTCCGATCAGCACATAGAAAGATCTGGAAAGCTGGCTACCCCTTGCAGCACTGGCTGTTAATGCTGGCCTCAGTGCTCAAGACAGCTTGGCATTCCTGTGTTCAGCAAGGGCATTAGTTTACTAGGGCGTCCACAGCAAAAGACCACAGACTGGGTGGACTTAGCAACAGAACTCTGACTCCTTGCAGTCCTGGAGGCTGGGAGTCCTACACCAAGGTGTTGGTGGGCTGGCTTTTCCTGAGGCTCCTCAATGGTGTGACATCTTCTCCTTCTGTCTTCCCTTGACCTTTTCCCAGTGTATCCCCAGGGTCTCTTCTTCTTCTGGAAGGATGCCAGCCCTGCCAGCTCAGGGCCCACCTTCACAATCTTATTCTACTTTGATGACCTCTGTAAAGACTCATCTCCACATGAAGGCATATTTAGGAGTCCTGGGGGTTGGGACTCCAACACGTCTCTTGTGAAAAGGGACATAACCAAAAGAAAATAAATTCTTGAACTTGGGTTCAGGAGCTCAGAGTTTTTGGAAGATGGGTAGAGAAGGAAGC
Organism: Pedetes capensis; assembly: GCA_007922755.1. Classification (NCBI taxonomy): domain Eukaryota; kingdom Metazoa; phylum Chordata; class Mammalia; order Rodentia; family Pedetidae; genus Pedetes; species Pedetes capensis. The sequence continues at coordinate 41,034 of VMDO01007752.1, read as the reverse complement.
AGAACGCAGGGCTCTTTGGGCATTTGCTTGCTCCAGTCCTGTATTTATCCTCTCATGCATACCGCTCAGTGTTCCTAGCACACAGGGCATGTCTTCCTCCCTTTTATAATCTCAGATTTTGGAAGCCGTAAAGATGAGATTCAAGCTCAGGACAGCAGATTCTCAGAGCCATCAGGCAGGATCATGGCCTCAAGGAGAGAGTTCCTTTTAAGTCAACGGAAGGGTGTGTACAGGATGGTGCCACCAGTTTATTTCCAACCATGATGTCTAGGAGACTGTGGTTTATTATTTTGACTTTGAAAATACTGAAAATCTATCAACAACTTGGTTGAGGAGAAAACTGAGCCTGTGCCAAGTGCTGAGGCTTTAAGGCTGTCGATGTAGCTACTTCTCCAGAAATTATTCTTGGAGAAACAGCTCACTTATTTGAGCATATGCTTTGTTAGCTTGAAGATCTACCTTTTAGGAGTTGCACTGTGCTTCTTACTGATGTGAGCAGAATAATGAGTTGACACATACTGGGTTTTCAAGGTGCAGCCGTGTTCAATTTTTCAGTCTGTTCTGTGATGTTTTGCCAAGTGACTTCACAGTGATAATACCCTAGTTTTTAAACTTTGCAAGTCAAGATTGGATGAGTGAACTTCTCTTTCTTGTACACCAACCTCAGTGGCTAGAAAAGTCCATTAGCTAGCAATGAGATACTTTGATCTGGAAAATTGTTTTTAAAAGCCATCCCTAGTCAGGCTCAGATTCTACCCTGCAGTATTGAAAAAAAAAAAAAAAAAGAATTATCAAAAACATGAATGAGTATCTAAAAAGGAGAGATTGGGAATGCCTCCGAAGCCCACACTGTTTGGGGCTCCTGATGAGGGAGGCGCTCTCGGGAGATCTAAGGCTAAGGAATCAGTTAAGGTAGACAAGAGACATGCAGAGAAGCTCTTCAGAAGGCCCTGTGCCCTGGAGTTTGCGGAAGGGAAGCTGAGACAGGAAGAGTCCTTGATGATATGGTGAGAGAAGGCCTTGGGTGGAGTTAGGCCCAAGTGATTGTTCCCAGGGGAGCAGCTCCCTGACTTACTGCCAGAGGAGGGGCAGGTCATGTCAGAAGGAGCCAGAGCTTCCCACGGTGGGACACAGCTGGGCCTTGGCCTGTGTGTCCTGCCAGGGACCCATCAGGACAGCGCGATCACCAGGCTAGTAGCCAGGGCTTTGGCACAGCAGAGGAAGAGCCATCAGGGCCCCGGGACCACCATGATGCTGGGCAAGGAGAGCCACACTCTGCAGACCTCGCTGAGCTGATCCTCAGTGGGCCCAGCAGCAGCCTCAGTTAGAGGGACTTGCACAAGAGAACTTCAGCACCTTATCCCTGCCTGGGAGAAAGAAAGGAACCCCAGATCAGTCAGTGGAGCTCTGCTCTGCTTTGTGTCAGTGCCAATTTGAAAAGGAAGGCTTTTGTCTTCAAGTTAATTCTGTTAAAGGAGTAAGCAGTAACAACAATAGAGAGCAATGCGGCGATTCCTCCTCCTGAGAGGACCTTCAGTCAGCATGTGTGGGCTCAGAATGCCGTCTAGCACCTATGGCCAATGTTGCCCTTCTGTCAGCAGTGAGCCAAGTCTAAATTGTGGGCCTGTTGCTCCTATTGAATAGCAAAGGCACAGCCATGGGCCTGCAAGTTCCTCTGTGGCAGCAGAGAGGAGTTTCAGAGTAGTGACTGGCACTGTCGTGAACCAGGAGGGAAGATGATTGCTTTACCCAGTGGAACAGCCCTGGGGCTCAGAAACACGTTCCCGTGGGACTCGCACTTTCCTCATCATTTTGTCTCACTGTGGGGGCTGAGACACAAAGAATACAAAAAGATGGGAAGAATATTCATAGCTGTGGAAAACAGGACTTGCCCACAGCTGGCTTATCCTGGAAGGCTGAGCAGACTGCTCTGCCCCAGGGCCTCATCAGCACAGGAAGATGAGGGAAGGGGGAGCATCTGGGGGGGTTGCTTCAGTGGCATCAGCCCTGCCTGCCTTAGATGTAGTCAGCTGTGCTGGGCAGTCAGGACCTCAGACACCCAGCAGCAGGGTGAGCTTCCTGTTTGAAGAGGCTTGTGTGAGACAGATGAGGGGGACCCAACTCTTCTGGGACACTGGGGAAGTGTTAAGCATGGCACTTGATGATAAGTTCTTGTTGTAAGCTCTCTTGATATTTATTTTCCTATACATACTCAAAAATGTTAGGGAATGGGGCAGTTTGACTCCTTAATTGACAGCTGTTAGATCCTTCCCTGGTGCCCTGGCTGCCTTGAGGGAAGGACTGTCAGCCAGCCACACTTCCATGACGCCAGCACTGGCCACTTTGGACACCATAGATCTTTGAGGAAGCTGCATGACAATTTCAGCTGCTTGTTACCTTAGCACAACTCCAGCTCCTAAAGGTGCGTCCCCAGGCACAACTGTTTCAAACAGCTTGTGTCAGACTTTCCCTGCAACCATCTTCAGCCAGGCCAGGGAGCACATCCCCTGGTGGCCTAGCAGAGAGACTACTGTCACTGGTACAAAAGGTACAGTGCCATAATTGGTGTGAACACAATCTTTCATTTGCATGGTCAATCATGGTCAGCTGTGATTGGTGCGAAGATGATCTAAGCAGGTGATGTGGCTCACTTTGTGAGCTGGCCAGGAGATACCTTCCCGTGCTGGCTCCCCCATAGATGTTGCAACATTAGGCCCAGTCAAAGGTTTCTTTTGAGTGATCTTTTCTTGCCTGCTTTTTATGCCCATTGTTAGTAGAGTGAGCTGAGCTGATAATACAAAGAAAGCAGCAGCAGCAGCAGTGGTGACAGCAGAGCAGCGGCAGTGGAGCTGCAACATCAGTGGAATCAGGGGAGTGGCTGTTGGCCTAGGTGGTGGCAGCAGCAGAGCTTTGGAAGCAGTGGCACCGCAGGAGCAGGGACAGCAGTGGAGCCACAGGAGTTGACAACAGCTGAGATGTGGAAGCAGCAGAGCCATGGGAGGAGCTGGCATCATGAGAGCAGCAGAGGCAGGAATGTGAGGATGGAGCAGTTGTAGAGCCACAGCTGTGGAGTGGTGGTGATGGCAGCAGGGTGAAGCCGAGGTGGCTGCAGCAGTGGAAAAGCTATGGGAGCCACGGCCCCAGAGGTGCCAGCTGTGACAGCAGCCAGAGCAACGAGAGACAGCTGAAAAGTTCTGCAGAGGAGCCAGGGCAGGAACAGGAGGGACAGCAAAGGTAGAAAAAACAAGAGCAGGAGAGAGAGCTGAGGCTGAGGAGGGACTGAAGGCTGGAGAGAGCCAGAGAAGGGGAACTGCTGGCTCCAGTCACTGGAAGAGTCCCAGAGAGCTGCCAGGCCTCAAGGGCCAAGGTCTCCAATAGCTTAGGTCCAGAAACTGTAATACTCGCCACTATCAAGGGCTTGGAAGCTGTAATGCTTGCTGCTATCAAGGGACAGGGAATTTCAACTTCCTAACACTATGCAAGAGCTGTAACACTTGTCAGCATAAGGCTAAGAGTCTCTGTACCTGAGGCATGCACAAGAGCTGTAACATGAGAGGGTACCACCTGGTGCTGCTTGTGACTGTCTGTGTCACCACTCTCTGCTGTCAGAAGCTGAGGGTGACAAAAGCTGCCAAGGACAACCACTGGAAGAGCTTCTCCTCACCTACATACGATTTTTTCTATCTAAGTAGAGCAGAATGACCCAGCTGATTGGTAGAACAAGGGGTGCCATTGAAAAGGGGCAGAATGTATGTGTCAAGTGCTGCTGGGGCAGAATCTAAAGAGGTGGGCAGCCCTGGAAGCTTAGGGCCAAAATATCCAGTTGTGTGCCATCCAATAAGCATGAATAAATCCCCTACTGGAAGCCAGGTACTGGAGATTTGGAGACGGGTAGGGCACTCACTGCCCTTTAGTCTGCACAGGGAGGACAAGAAGAACTTGATAATGAGCGTGCACCAAAGCAGGGTGAGCACCCCTCACTTCTCCAGGTAGAGCGGCTGGGGCTGCATGAGGCACAGGAGCAGTTCAAAGGCCATCATCTGGTAAGATGATCAGCTTTGTGGAGGGCAAGGGGATGTCAGGAATCAGGTCAAGACAATGGGGAAGTCAAAAGTGTTGGGCAATGCAGGACAGCACTGTGCGGCCAGAGGGAGCAGTTTGGTAGGGCCCAGGGCTAAATACTCAGGTGGAATAAAAGTGAATATATGGGGAACATATGCCTGCAAGTGACAGAAACCCCACACACCATGGCTTAAACAATTATGGGCTTTTTTGGTCTCACCTTAGAAGAGTATGTGATTGCTTGCATTCTTTTCAGCTCCTCATTGATGTCATTAGGAACCCAAATGCTTCACATACTTCTGCTTCTCTTTCTTGGTATATTGGCTTTTGTTGATGCCTCATGGTCACAGAGTAGCTACTGTACTTCTTGGCTTCACCTCTGCATCTAAGACAAAAAGCGCGAAGAAAAGGTCCATGCAGGTGCATCCATCTTCTCTTACTAGGAACACCTACGCCAGCCTGGTCTCCAGTGCCTGTGGACACAACCAAAATCTGGAACTCTTATGTACTGTTGGTAGGAATGTTAAACTGGTGCAGCCAGTGTGGAAAAGAGTATGAAGCTTCCTCTAAAAACTAAAAACAGAATTACCATATGATCTAGTGACCCCACTTCTGGGCATTTATATCCAAAATACTTGTAAGCAGGAATTCAGACATATACCTGTACACCATTGCTCATAGCAACATTATGCACAACAGCTAAGAAGTAGAAGCAAACCGAGTGTCCATGGATGAACGAATGGATAAACAAATGTGGTGACTCCATACAATGGAATAGTACTCAGCCTCATAAAGGAAGGAAATTCTGACACACATCATAGCACAGACAAACTTTGATGACACAGTGCTCAGTGAAGTAAGCCAATCACAAAAGAGCCTCTTTGGCCCATTCCAGCAGTCTTATTTATGCCTCAGAACTGAATTTGTATACAACCTTTACCAGATGTCATCTGAAGCACAAAGCCCCACAGCAGTACGCATAATGGCCTCTGTCACCCAACTCTGCCAACTTGGCAGGAAGAGTCACAGAGTTGGCAAGGCAGGCAAATGAGGTCTTCTGGACACTACACAGCCACCATACTCCAACCTGAGCATGCTCCGGTCCTCACCATCTGGTTCTGAGTAGAATTCAGGGGATGGACTTCCTTGAAACATCACACTTCGTGGCTGGCCCAGACCTAAATGCAGGAAGTATATGCGATGAACTCTGCGAAAAAAATCTGTGCAGTGAACCTTTACTCCTCGTTAAAACACCCACAAACCAAACAGGCTTGCTTTTCTGGAGAGAACGGCAAAGAGGGCCAAGGTGTACGTGGGAGGTCAATTCTCTCATTTGAGGGATTTATAGAAGGAAACAGTAGAGTGTGAAGCACATTTGCTACTGTAAATGGCTGAAAACTGAATAAAAATAATAGTCTTGCCAGGCAGGATATAGGCTATTTTTAAACAATGTGCATGTGTTATTTTATGGGGCAGATAAATCTGAATTTTTTTTAAAAAAATGGCATTTCTACTATGTACCTCAAATAGTCATGTCTTGTTAGCCCAGGGTGAAAACATTTGAAACATCAAATGCACTGGTGTGCCAGGCATCCCTTCTGAGGCTAAGGGAGAACAGACCAAGGGCTCGCAAAGACTTTAGCAGTGGGATCAACATTCCACACCATTCAGAAGCCAGTTTAAATACATTTTTCCTACAGTGAGACCAAGAGCCCGTCTAAAGATGTCTGAATTCTGCCCTCTGTTATTATTTTTCGCACCTGTATTGAGATCTAATTCATGTACCATAAAATTCACTTATTTAAAATATATAATTCAAAGGCTTTTAGTAATTCAGTGTTGCACACCCATCATCACAATGAATGTTAGGACATTGTTATTACCCAAAAGAAATCCCACACTGCTTAGGGTTCATTTACTGTCTATCCATGCCCCATCCCCTTGGCCCCTGACCACCCCAATCTACCTTTCTGTCTCTGTGGATTTGTCTTCTCTGATCACTTCATGTAAATGGGATCAGACAACATGTGTCTCCACATTTCTGACTTCTTTCACTAAGCAAAAGGTTTTGAAAGTTTTTTTCATGTTGTTTATGAATCAGTATTTCATTCTTTCTTATATTGTTGTTAGGTGCAGTTGAGTCAGATCCAGCTCACAAAGACCCTATGTACAGCAGAACAAAATACTCACCAGTACTGTGCTGTGCCTGGCCCTATTGTCAGTGCTTCTCTGCTATTTGTAGGTTTTCCATGGCATATTGTTTTGGGAGTGTATTGCCAAGTCCTTACCCCTAACCTGCAGCACCTGGTATTCCCAGATGGTCACCTATCCAAGGACTAACCAGGCTGATCCTGGTTAACTTCCAAGATTAGGTGGGATCAGATGCCAGGGTGCTATGGCTGTGGACTTTCCTTCTTATAGCTGAATAATATTCCATTGTGTGAATACACCATGTTTTGCTTATCCATTATTCAGATGACAGGCATCTGAGTTGTTTCCACTTTTTAATTTATGAACAGTGGTACTGTGAACATCTGTGCGCCTGTGTCTGTGTGGACATGTTTGCATTTCTCTTGAGTCTGTACTGAGGAGTGGAGCTGCTAGATCACATGGTGATTCTGTACTTGCTTCCTGAGGGTTCCTAGACTATTTTCCAAACATTGTCATCAGCAATGCATAGAGTATCATTGGTTCTTCATATCAGAGGTGCCAGTTTCTCCATATCCTTGCTAGCACTTGGTATTATCTCTTTTTGATTATAGCCATCCTGCTTGTCTGAAGTGATCTCATTATGGTTTTGATTTGCATGTCCTCAATTACTAATGAAGTTGAATATCTTTTGTTGTCGTCGTTGTTGTTGTTTTGAGACAGGGTCTCACTATGTAGCCCAGGCTGGCCTTGAACTCATGATCCTCCTGCCTCAGCCCCCCTGAATGCTATGATTACAGACATGTGTACCACATTCAGCTTGAGTATCTTTTCATGAGCTTATTCACCATTTGTGTGGCTGCTTTTGCAACATGTCTATTCAAATCCTTTATTAATCTCTAATTGGGTTATATTTCATTATTATATTATTATTATTATTATTATTATTATTATTATTATTATTATTGTGATATTAAATAGGGGGTTGAACCCAGGGCCTTGTGCTTGCATGCTATGCAAGTGGTGTACCACTGAGCTGCACCTCCAGCCCATTTTTTTACTTTTTGAGACAGGGTCTCACTAAATTACACAGATTGTCCCTGGTCTCTAACTGGCAATTCTCTTGCCTCTGCCTCCCAAGTTGCTGGGATTATAGGTTTGCGCCACTGCACCTGTCTCTTTTTATTATTGAGTTATAAAATGTCTTTATGTATTTTGAATACTAATCCCTCATTAAACATACGATTTCCAAATATTATATCACATTCTATGGGTTGTCTTCTTAGTTTGTTGATAGTACCATTTGCAACAAAAAGTTTTAATCTCAATCCAATCTATCTATCTTTTTCTTTTGTTGTTTTTACTTTTGGTGTCATATCGGAGACATTGTCTGAACCCAGGTCATATACCTGTGTATTCCCCTGAAAGTTTCAGTGTCGGCTCTGGCACTTATATCTGCGATTCATTTTTTAGTTAGTGGTGCATAGTATGAGGAAGGGGTTCAGCTTCTTCTGTGATGGATGTCCAGTAGCCCCCAGGTCACCTGTTTAAGTTTCTGTGCCTCATTCACACAGAGAATGGTAACAAAGTGAGGTAGCAGATGTGTTAATTAGCTTGATTGTAGTAATCATTTCACCATATATACATGTATCAAAATGTCATATTGTACACTTTTTTTGAGGTACTGCGGGGCTGAATCCAGGGTCTTGCACATTCTTTGCAAGCACCCTACCATTGGGCTGTACCCCCAGCTCCTTTTAAATTTTTTATCTTGAGACAGGGTCTCACTAAGTTACGCATGCTGCCTCTATCATCAAACTCACAATTCTCACTGCCTCCACTTCCTGAGTCACAGAGATGTGTGCCACCATGCCCGGCTTGTACACCTTAAATATATGCATCTGTCAATTATACCTCAATAAAACTAGAAAATACAATTAAAAAATTTATAGACTACCCTTTCTCTTTTGAGTTGTCTTGGTATCCTTGTCAAAAACCAACTGATCATAAATATAAGCATGAGGCTGAAGATGTTTCCTTCTATTCCTAGTTCATTGAGTGTTTTTTAGTGTGAAAGATGGTGATATTTGGTCAAATATTTTTTTCTGCATCTATTGATGTGCTTACATGGTTTTTGCCCCTTATTCTATTAATATTGGTGTGTTATAGTAATCACTGTTAAACTAGCCTTGTATTCAAGTGATAAATCCCATTTAGTAATGGAATATAATAACTTTGAGCTTGGTTGGGAATCTATATTCATAAGGGAATTGGTCTGTAGAGTTCTTCTCTTTTGGTGTTTTTGATGGTGCTTGGCACCAGAGTAGTAGTGTTCTATAGTAGAATGAGTTGGGAAGTGTTTGATTCTCTGCTATTTTTGGTAGAGTTTGTAAACAGTTGATATTGATATTGATACTTCTTTAAGTATCAATAGAATTTGTTAGTAAAGCTGTCTGGCCTGGACTTTTGTGGGGGAATTTTTATATTATTAATTTAATCTCTTTACTTATTTTAAATCTATTCAGATTTTCTACTTGAATTGGTTTTGCTAGTTTGTGTTTTTGTAGGAATTTGTTCACTTGTTATTGTTGTTATTAGGTGCCGTTGAGTCGGTATCCAACTCATAGCGACCCTACATACAACAGGAAAAATACTATTGTCATTGTTTCTCTGCTCTTCATAGTGTTTTCAATGGTGGATTGATTTTTGGGAGTGGGTTGCCGGGTCCTTCTCCCAAGCCTACAGCACCTGGTGTTCCCAGGCGGTCTCCCATCCAAGGACTAACCAGGCCCGACCCTGCTTAGCCTCAGAGATCTGATGGGATCGGATGCCACAGGGCCACGGCTGCATGCCTTTGTTCACTTAATTTAACTTTATTAGCATATGTAATTATTCCCAAAATACTTTTCTCTAGCCAAATCGTTGTTTTAGGATCCCCTACTCTCCTAGCCCATGTCTAAGCTCAGCAGCTCTGTGTCTCAACTTTGAAAACCCACTGTTGACTCCTCACCAGGGAGTGTGTCTGAGGACTACACTCTCAGTCCTGCTGTTCCTTTGAGAGCTTTCCAGGGTAAAGGCCAGAGTTCTGAGGTTGTTCTGGAAGCGAAGCCAATGGCAGCAGAAGCAGCTCAGCGTTAGCACTGATATCTGCTAGCTGCTCAGCATGAGCGGGCCTGCTGGCAGGCATTCCTGTACTGACCCAGGGGCTCTCAGCCACAGCCTCAGAGGGGCCCCATGCACACGGTACTGTGCCAAGACCGGAGGAGCCCACTGTCTCGCCCAAGCTCTGGGTGAGCTGCAGACGAAGGGGAGTTTCCAGAGCCTAGTGGCTGCTCCCCACTCCGATGTGCAGCCTCTGGCCCCAGGGAGCAATGTGGGCCTTGGATGCTGCTGTGGCCTGCTCAGAGAATGGGCAGCCGAGAAGCATGAGGTCAGCACATCCAGTGCAGCTTGGGCTCAGGTTCAAGTGGCACCCAGTGCTGTCGGCCCCCCCTGTTCCGGTCGCCCCTGTTGGCCATGAAGAGATGCAGCACGGAGCTCGTAATGCACCTACCACAGGAGACTGTTCTCCGGGAGACCAGGAGCAACTAAGCAAATGGACACACGGCAGGTCAGAAGACCAGGAGCAGTTGGTGTGTTCCAGACATGACACAGGGAGCCTTCTGACCGCACATCAGGAGCAGGTATGGCACCTGAGGGACGTCCCAGCATTCGCAGCAGTCCCTGATACCTGCAGGAGTCTCTCCGTTCTGTGTCCACCACTCAACTGAATGTGGGCCCCCTGGCAGTTACAGCGCCTCGGGCAGCAGAGGTAAGCACCCAGCTGATGTGCCTGAACCAACTACACTCGGAGAACATTCTCTGCTTCCTTTGAGTCTCGGTTTCGTAATCTGCAAAACCATAGCCGTGTTAACCATCCTGGAGAGATTGGGACAGAGTTAGCCAAGTTATGAGCTGGGGTTATTGGTCCATTCCAAGTCATTTTCTTTCATCTGAGTGTCTGCACACTTGTGTACTCTCGCAGTATCTGTGTGTGTGTGTGTGTGTGTGTGTGTGTGTGTGTGTGTGTGTGGCCTCTCTCTCTCTCTCTCTCTCTCTCTCTCTCTCTCTCCCCCTCTCCCCCCTTTCTCCTCTCTCTCTCTTCCGTGCCTCTCTCTCATTCTCCAGCACCCCCGTCCTCCATCTGGACTCTTTCCAGCCCTGGATTATTTGTTTCTCAGCTAATGCCTTCCCTTCTGTCTCAGGTCCATTTTGCCAAGCAAACATGAAAATTAAATATTAGGAAAGTTTCTACTGGGACAACACTTGAATACAGGGAAACCACTGGACTCAGTATGACTTCACTTTTCAGGTTGTAATATATCACAACCTGAATTTTAATTTGTACCCTTGAATTTAATAGTTAGAACTTGTAAGTAACTTATCCATACAAAGAAAAAGTTACCATAAATAGAGTGCTTTTCATCCAATTTTCTTCTTTTACACATTTCTGGGGCTGCTATGAAAATAGGCATGAAAGGCATCAAATGCCACACAGAGAATGAGTACGTGTCTTCCCCAGCAATCTCCAAATCATTTACGTGTTTAAGAAAACAACAAAGTCCTTGCAAATCTTAGCTTGGCAATTAACACGGACAATTTCCTTAGCTTCTTTGTATTGCATGAGACTGTAGCACATTCATTAATGTGAGAAACAGAATTATTGACACAAAACAGGTGTTAGAAATTTGTAATAAGATGTCATATCAGAAAATGAAATGTAATTTCTGCCTCTTGCTGCTGTTAGCACTGGTAACAATGAGTGCTTTCTCTCTCCTTCCATAGCCTTTTCACCTGAATAAACCCCAAAGCAACAGTCTGTGAGTGATCTTCCAGCCTGGCCCAGGTCACCAGCATAGCCTTCCTGTGACAGGACCTGGAAGCCGGTGTCCTTAGCATTGATGGGTCTGCACATCTTTTGCTTCTTCACTTGCCAGAAAGCAGCTGTAATGTGTCACCTCAGTAGTCATAGGTGACATTGTCACGTGTGGCCCTTTGCAGGGTGGAGGCGATGCTGGGTCTGTGGTACAGTTGCTCGGATCCCCATTCCATGACTGGGCAGATGGCACCTGACAGAGCTGATCCTCGTGATTTCCCTCTCAGCAGTCGGCCTGAGGACCAGTGGGCACTGAGTTGAAAGGCTGCACACAACTAATTCCCCTCGCCAGATATGCTCAGATATCCAAGCAGACCTGAGAGGGCACAGCAAGGGGGTGAAGAGTAGAGATGCACCTGACCGACATGTGCACTGACCGCAGCTCTGCCAGGTCAAGCCAGGCTGTCTTCCCCAGAGTTGTCTATGTAGTGAGCAACATTGTGAGGGACAATTTGGAAGCCCAAGACTCTGATGCAGCTTGCCTCACAAGGTGAAGGGGAGCTAAGGTTTCAGTGACCGCTGAAATCATGACAGTTGTCCACTCCAGGACAGTCTGCAGGCAGGCATGGCTCCAGTCCTCCAATGAATGGGTGTAAACAGGCCAGCCAGGTCCTCCCATTGATGGCCCCAAAACAGCTCATCAGCCTTCTTGGCTGTGGGCTGCTTCCATCTGACTTCCACCTGTGTGCAGGGTGCTCTTTCCATAGTGACCAGGTTTACTGCAGTGCCACACACAGAGCTGGGCCACAGCAAAAGCAAGTAGATGAATATGGAGTGACAACGACTCCATACTTATTGATTAGTCCTTTGTGAAACACAGAAGGATGGCAAGTCAGGGTCTTCAGCCACAAAGAAGTAATCTCTGAAAGGAAGGTAGGCATACATGCCCTGATCCTCTGCCAATCTTGACCCTGTGCTCCTGGGAACCTGATAAATGGAACACACTGCCATGTGTATAGCCCAGTACCTGGGCAGACAGCTGCTAAAGTGGGTCACACAATAGGGCTGGAGGCAAATGGGTCAAACTGCAAATGTTAATCTAGTTCCGTAACTGAGATACCAAATATCTGTAAAAATACAAAACTGTACCCATCATGTCCGCTTAACAAGAACAGGCTTGGCATTCTCTTTTCATTTCTGGTCTGTGGGTTTTCCAGAGTAAACAGCCAGATGTTCCCAGGTGTTTCCCCTGCAGAAATGAACCAGTCTTCAGACATCGAATGAGCTGCCTTGAAAGGTGTTCAGAGCCCTTGTTCAAAGTCATGGTCACTGCCAATCATATTTCAGCATGCTAGTACTTCTAGAAACCCAGCTTGCATCTCTTGGCATGTTTCGGACATAGAGGCTTCACTACCTGTGACCACCTCCCTCACTACCTTGGAGTCTGCCCATGAGTGAGGCTCATGCCTGCTCCTGAGCCATGCTTACCCCAGAGGCACCCAGGAACTAGCAAAGGGGGCCAAGATTCACCTTTAGGACCCTCATGCATAGGCAGACTTGGGTACTGGCATTTCCAGTATGTGCAGAGGCCTAAAAAGAGAATGTCTGCCACTGTACTACTGTGGCACCCAATCCCATCAGATCTCAGAAGCTAAGCAGGGTTGGGCCTAGTTAGTACTTGGGTGGGACACTGCCTGGGAACACCAGGTGCTGTAGGCTTGGGAGAAGGACCCGGCAACTCACTCCCAAAAAACAATCCTCCATTGAAAACCCTATAAATAGCAGAGAAGCACTGATAATACTTTTTCACCTGTTGTACATAGGGTCACTAGGAGTCAGACACCAACTCGATGGCACCTAACAACAACAACAACAACAACAGAAAGAGAACAGCCTCTCTGGTTCTGGATTCCTGTCAGCGGGAATAACAGTACAAGGGACCTGACATCCTGGGAGCCACAGGAGGTATGAAGCATTTGGCCCCTGATACCACAGCCTTGGTGGATTGTGGTCATCACTGGCTGAGCTTCATTTCCACAATATGGTGAGAGCGAGTCTCGCTGTGCTGCTGCGAGAGGTCTGGAGACAGCCCGCAGCTTGGAGGAGACGACTTCCTCAAGCCGTCGCCCAGGCCGAGAATGCCCTCCAAGTTCCGAGCCGTGGTGGCCAGGAGCTTGCTCCTCACTGCCAGCACCTTCTCCGAGGAACCCGTTCTTACTGCCCTGCCTCCCTCCTCTAAGGGCCGGGACTGACTCTTCCCTGGTATAGACAGGGTGAGGGGCCTCTTGTGGCCTCAGCAAGCGGAGCTAAGTGGATGCAGAACAGCCAGAGGGTCCTGGGCCTGGGCTTGGCTCCCTCATCGGTCTGACACCGGCTTTCAGCACCGGCTCTCACAGCCTCTGCTCGACCACAGTCTCCTACCGCTGGACCCTCTCATCAGCCTTCCCTCCCGCCCTCCCCGTCTTGCTTTATCCAGAACTTCAGCCCACAATCCTGCTTTCTTTCTGACCCTTTCCCAGCCTCCCCCAGCCTACCTGAACCCCAGGCTACCTTCCCTGTGCCTTGTGTCTATCTTCTGCTCCTGCCCTGGTCAGTCCTGGGCTGGTCCCTGGTCCTCATAGAAGCTGCTCAGCACAGCGTGGCCCACAGCAATGAGAAGCTGGAGACAGGCGGCCCTGAGGCTCCGTCTCTGTCTTCCACTCTTCTGTCCTTGTCTCACAAAGCAGGGAGTGTCCCGCGTGAGTGGCTTTCGCCACATCTCCCGAGTGGCATCCAGTCTCTTTCCCTATATAGCAGTCACCTTTATTCTCCTTCACACTGGCACCCCTCCCTGTTCTCTCCCCAACATTCTGCCTCATTGAAGTGATCCCCAGCTGTTTTGTGACTACTGCCTGCGGACATGCTCAGTGCTTATCCGGCTGAGCTTCTTGGCACCCTGGGCTTGCTCTGAACTGTGGCCTCAGAGGCACCAGGCTTGGTTTCTTTCAAACCCTCAAGCTTTTTTCTCCATCTCATTGAAAACATGTCTCATCTTGCTTATCCTTATAAATATTGCCATCCCTTGGGATTCTGCATTTTTTTCTTACAAAAACAGCAAGATTCATTGTGGAAGAAGGAAAAGAAGAAAGTTGTAGGTAAAGTATTTAATTTTGGATACTCAGACAGCAGTTCTCCCTGTGTGGTGTGGGGAAAAGATTAGGGTTAGTAGCTTTCCGAGGTTTACCTTCTCGAGTTCCCAAGGTCTGTTTCTTCTTCAAAGAGGAGTGAGAAAAACTAACAAGAAACCATTACAGTTCCACATCTCCACCACCCCCATCCAGTGCTATGAACGTTTTAATCTCCTGTAACCTCCCGTCGTCTTCCTTCTCCTTTTTCCTTTCCACCTTGCACAGTAGCCAATTGGATAAAGACAAGATTGTAAGGTCAAAGCCTCAAGCAAAGAGGGCCTGTGTCAGGGTTTAAACCCAAAATGACCCCTCCTCCAGGGAGATTGCTGACTGTCATTCAGCTGCACACTCTTCTGCAGAAGTACATTAGCCTTGCTGAGGTACATTTGTTTTCTCTCAGTGCTCATTTCCAACAGCGGTAGGAATGAAACAGAATTGAGCAGCCGCCAGCAGCACCAGCCCTGTTAACACTGTGCAGGTGAGGTGAGTGTGGCTCAGTGCAGCTGTCCGGCAGGGCCTTCAGCCTTCTGGCCCCAGTGTGGATGTGTTTGCAAGCCCTTTGACCAACTGCTGGGGACACTGGTTAGGACGCCAGGGTGTCGACCCTTTGTGCTGGCCAGCTCTTAGGGAGAGCTCCTGGGCAGAAGGACCTTAGAGCAGGCTCTCAAGCAGAAACATGGGTGTCCTCCCACCCACGTCCATGGCATGGTTTCTCGTGTATTCTCTCCCAGGCCTCTGTGTCATGAGACTCCAAGTTTTGTTCTTTTAAAATCCCAGGTCAAAGCCAGGTGCGGTGGCCAAGCCTGTAATCGCAGCAACTCAGGAGGCAGAGGGAGGAGGATTGTGAGTCCAAAGCCAGAGGCAGCCAATCACAAGTCCGGACCTCCGGAACTGCTGAGCCTCCCCTCCAAGAGGGGTTCACACAATCCCCTCTTTCAGCTTGAGTAACTTGCTAAACGGCCCACAGAACTCAGGGCCGCATGTTTACTGGTTCATCCTGAAGCATACTTTAAAGGAAACAAACAGTTGGGTGAAGATGCTCAGAGCTGGGTCTGGAAGAGTCCTGAGTGTGGGAGCGTCCATCCCGGGGTATCGGGGTGCTCCTCCTCCAGCACATGGACGTGTTCTTGTCCACCTCCTGAGAGTCTCCAAAGACTGTTCCAGAAGCTCCTGAGCCCTGTCCATCTGGGGTTTTATGGAGACCTCCTGTCACGGGCGTGATTGAAGCATGGATGGCCACATAGAAAGGTGATTATTCACAAAGGGTGTGACCTAAAGCCAGTGGCTGAGGGAGAAGGCCCAGCAAAGCCTGTCTGTCCAGATTCTTGGCCTCCCTGTGCAGCATTCCTTCCTCCTGAGTGCAGGGCAGGAGCCCTCTGAAGTGGGGTCCTGTGATCTGCTATCAGACAAGGCAAGTCAGGAAATTTCTTCATGGCCAGTGTATGACCTGCCTTGGGGAAGAGAAATTCCAGTTTTTACGGCCTGCTTTGGGGACAGAAAGGACCAGGTGAAAGGGCGGAAGGCCAGAGAGACAGACTGCTCACTGATTACTGCTGAGGCCTGGGACACCCAGCATCATCACAAACACTCTTTGACCTCATTGCTCTGAAACTGTTCCAAAGCTGCTTCAGGAAACTAGAGCAAAAGGCAGATACTTTTAAAAAGATGTACTTATTGTTCTCATCGTTTAGAAAGTCACAGGGGTGTGGAAGTTATGAGCTAGCAGCTGTGGATGAAACCCAAAATGTATGCATCACAATATCACACATGGAAAATTGCATGTTAGTATACTGCTATGGAGTGAATGTGTGCCCCCCAATTCATGTTGAGCCCTAACACTCAAGACGAGTTTAGAAGGTGGGGCTGTGAGGAGGTCAAGAGGGTAGAGCTTCATCATGGGATTGCACGCTTGTGAATAGGACTCCAAGGAACCCTATCAGCCTTCCCCCATGTGAAAACAGAGAAAGATTGTGACATTTATGAACAAGGAACTGAGTCTCAACGACACCAAGCCCACTGGTGCCCTGACCTTGAGTTCCCACCTCCAGAACAGAAAAGAGAATGTATGTAGAGCTGTGAGACATGAATGTCTGTAGTTTGCAAGCCACTCAGACGGTGTTGTTTCATCATTGTTGTAGTTAGGTGCTGTTGAGTCGTGTCCGACTCATAGCAACCCTCATAGGGTTTTCAATGGCTGATTGTTTCAGGACTACCTTGGGAGTGGATTGCCACCTCCTCCTGTTTTTGTGGTACTGGGAATCAAACTCAGGACCTCAGAGTCTGCACAGCAGTGCTCTACCAACTAAGCTAAATCCCAGCCCTGTTTCATTATAGTAGCCCAGGATGGACTAAGGCATGCATTTTACCACAATAAACAAATACAAATTTCCATTAGAAAAGTAAAGGGATTGACAAAGGTATGACTGCTAACACCACCTGGATGAGAGCAGGGGGCCCTGAGTTAATGTTAGGTATTCTTTGAGTATAGTCTTAACAGCAGCCAACAGTTGATCCAGGAACTTAAGACCCTGAGTTTCTTCTCTCCTTCCTTTGAGGTGCATTGGGCATCTAGGTATTCCTCATCCTAGCTGTATGGCTTTCCTGCCTCCACCAGGGACTGGGTACCAAGCAGTTGCTTTGTTCTCCTGTTTCCAGGATCACGTGACTGTTCCAACCCTGTTCATCAAGGTTCCTGTTCTGATCCCGCAGGACTAACCACCTGAAACCCAGCAGCCAGTGATGACCGCAGACTTCCAGTCCCTCTGCTGCAGGTAGGCACTCGCTGCAGGGAATGAATGTGCAGTGCTGGAGCCACCACTGTTTTGGCAACTAAGGGCGTGAGGTGCAGCACCAGCAGGTGCCCAGGCTCACTCCCCAGGACAGTTTCCACCATCAGAGCTGCTCAGGACAAAGGCTCGGGAGCTGCTGCCACCCCCAGACCCAGTCCTCTCCAGGGTCTGCCTGGTGTGAGTCCTTCTGACCCACAGAGCCTTAGCCCAAGTGCAGCCCAACTGCAGAGGGTTAGAAAGGAGGTGTCAAGAGGTCTGGGTGCGCAGGGAGGAGTGAGGGACCCAGCCAACCCCAGGCCCACTTCAGACAACATGACTGCAGAGAATAATAATGCCTCTCTTCCTAACCATAAGTGTCAGTCCGTTCTCTGTTCTGCTTTGGTATCTCTTTCAATGGCATACAATCATTATATGATTTTCTATAATGGCACTTTAATGAGTTCATAACATTCCTATTGTATGCATGTGCAATACCACATATGTTTTTTAGGTATTTGTACTATTACTCTTTTTTGCTCCTCTAAAAAAAATCTGGTTTAAATGTAATGAAAGACACTCTAGCCTGAAATACTAACTAAAACTGGGCTTTAGACAGTGTCTCTCTCCTCGGTCATAAGTCTCACATTCTGAACTTCCTAGGGGTTCACCTATGGCATAGTGTGGTCCTACTCATACCCACTGTTCTTGGGGCTCTTTCTGTCTTAAAAAATTGGATCTATAACATGACATTTTAACCAAAAATCTGAGATTCTCTCAACAGGGTTCTAAACCAGCCCAAAAAGTCTTCTGGAACTTTTGTAAACAGTGCCTAGAATTTTGCAAGTAAATTATACTCATCTTTATAAATCAGGTCAAAGACAGAAGCATCTCTAGATCAGAAGAGATAATACCAGTGGCTTTTCAATGTGGGATGTGCTAAAGGTGGGAAAAATAATACACAGAGCCTAAACTGTGGGGTATAATGACACTTATTGTCCCACATTAATTAGCATGTTAACTTAATTTTGGAAATTCAGTTGCAGATAAATACAAGTCGATTTTCACAGCAGTTAGTTGACTCCAATCTATTCGGTCAATGTGGAAATCTGATGTAATAGGTGAATAGTCATTTAATTGTATTTTAGGAAGTGATATCTATGTTTAGCATTTATTCCACCAGAAAAAAAGAGATAAGATATGATATTCTGGCAATTGGGTAATTTTTGGTGAAAGATTTTATATTCCTTTAAAGGCATTTCTCAGATGCTCATTCTATTGCTTTTGTTAGGTGTCATCGAGTCAAATCCAAGTCCTAGTTACCCTATGTACAGCAGATCGAAACACTCCTTGATTCTGTGCCAGGCACATGATCTTATTTATGTTTAAGCCCATTTTTGCAGACACCGTGTCAATCCATCTGGTGGAAGGTTTCCTTTTTTTCTTGACCTGCCACTCTCCCAAACATGTCTTTCTCCAGGGATTGGTCTCTGTGACTACATGTCCAAAATACTTAAGACACAATCTAGCCATCCATGCTTCCAAGGAGCACTCTGGTTCCACTTCTTCTAGGACAGATCTGTTGGTTCTTTTGGTAGTCCATGGTATATTCAATAATTGTCTCCAGCACCATAATTCAAAAGCATCAGTTCTTCTCCTGTCTCCCTTGTTGAATGTCCAACTTTCACAACTATATGATGCAACTGAAAATACCATGGTATGAGTCAGGAGAATCTGTCTTCAATGTGACATCTTTACTTTTCAATACTTTAAAGAGATCTTTTGCCACAGCTTTTCCCAAAGCAGTGCGTCTTTTGATTTCTTGACTGCTACTGCCACGGGTGTTGATTGTAGGGTCAAGTAAAGCAAAATCACAGACAACCTCAATCTTTTCTCCATTTATTGTGAAGTTGCATCCTGACCCTGTCATAAAGTTTGTTGATGTTCAGTCGCAATCCATACTGAAGGGTATGTTCTTTGATCTTCATCAGTCAGTGTTTTAAATCCTCTTTGCTTTCAGCAAGCAGAGTTGTGTCATCTGCGTAACACAGGTTAATGAGTCTTCCTCCAATCCTGATGCTGTATTCTTCATCATAAAGTCCAGCTTCTCAGATTATTCATCTGCGTAACATAGGTTAATGAGTCTTCCTCCAATCCTGATGCTGTATTCTTCATCACAAAGTCCAGCTTCTCAGATTATTTGCTCAGCATATAAATAGAAGAGGTATGGTGCAGGAGGAAATGTACTTTACTAGTGGTTTGGGGATGGGAGAATGACCTGGCAACCCCCTCCCAAAAATCAATCTGCCATTGAAAACCCTATGAACAGCAGAGAAGCACTGACAATAGTGTTTCCCCTGTTGTACAGAGGGTCGCTATGGGTCGGATACTGACTCGACGGCACCTAACAACAACAAGTGGTTTGGGGGAGCCAGGACCAGTCCCTATGGCTAGTCATGTTGGCCAGACCTGCTGGCTCCAGCTATGCCTTGAGGCAGCAAACCACCAGCCAACAGGCAGGTGGCAGGAAGATGGCCCTGCGGGCTGCAGGACAGAGGCCAAGGGGCAGGAGGGTCAGGGTCACGGCACATCCTGGGTCTTGGGGCTTCCACACCCTGTCCATGTTGTACAAACACTGAGTTCCACAGTGGCTTCCAGGACAGACAAGCTGAAGCCACAGGCACCTGAACAGCCGTGTCCTGCTTCCGCGGGAAGTGGGGGGACTGTGAGTGTGCAGACACACATGCACATGCAGAAAAATGCCCTCCCATGCACACAGAGGCACACTAGCACACTGACATTTGTGCACAGGCACACAAACAGCCGCACATGACCTAGATGAGGAAAATAATTTTCTCTTCCTTTCATAGTTTATACCTGGGAACCCCTGTAAACAGAGGCAGATTAGCAGGAGAAAAACAAACACACACAGAAGACCCACAGAGAGCTGACCCTGTCAGAGCTTAGACTTCATTGCTTGTTGAAGGAGAAAGAAGCTCTGACGATGGTGATAGGAGATTCAAGGAAAGGGTGGGGTTCAGCAATGCCTCTCCTACCAAGGCCAAAGCGTACCTCTTCCTGGCAGAGAGAGACCCTTATAGAGGGAGATTCCTTTATAGGCAGAAACATCCTCACAAGACAGCAGCTTTCGCTGGGCATGGTGGTGCATGCCTGTCATCTCAGTGACATGGGAGGCTGAGGCTGGAGTATCACGAGTTCGAGGCCAGAGGCAGCCTATGTAACTTAGTGAGACTCTGTCTTGAGATAAAAAAAATTAAAAACAGAGCCAGGCACGGTGGCACATACCTGTAATCCCAGCAACTCAGGGGGCTGAGGCAGGAGTATCTTAAGGTCTAGGCCAGACATACCCTGTGCAGGGTGAGACCCTTTCTCAAAATAAAAAGTAAAAACATAGGTTGGGATGTAGCTCAGTGGTAGAGCACTCACAAAGCATGTGTGAGGCCCTGGTTTCAACTCCCAATATCACAAAAAATAAATGAATAAATAAAAATTAAATATTAAAAGTGGGCAGGGGTGCAGCTCAGTGCTTGCAAAGTATGCGGGAAGCCCTAGGCTTAATCTTCCTCATCCTCCTCAGTATTGCAGTTTTCCAGAGCAACTCTGTGTCCACTCTTGCCCGATGTCATCAGTGAGCCAGAAAGGAACACTTGGAGGTGCACCTTCTTATCTCCTGCAGTCGTGTTTTGGGGTGATGTGTCCTGAGTCCCAATAACACACATACACTAATGTGCACACGGACATACAGACAGGCCCAAGACTCAGATGCACACTCACATACCTCTGCAAGTCACTTGCACGGTCCTGCCTGGGGAGCATCCTGGTCCAGGGATGGAGGTGTGGGCACAATCGCAAGTCACCACATGGGTGGAGGCTGCCCTGCCCCCAGCCTGGCTCCCTGCAGGGAATGTGGAGAACCGACCCGCATCTGCCTACCCCCAGGTCTGCCATGAGCTGGGGGTGTCCCGGGCTGGCATCTCATCCCTCCCTGCAGAGCCAGGGGCTCTGCAGCCACAGCCTGGCGGCTGCATGGTGACCTCAAGCAGTCGGCCCAGGAGCTAGGGCTCAGGCCTGGCCATCTCTGTCAGCCTCCCTGACTTTTGTCCTTGCTTCTGACATAGAACTGGCTAGAGAAAGCCAAACTCACCATACCTAGCCGTACTGCAAGCCTCAGCCCCAACATCACCAAGCCCACTGAGAGTCCAATGGCCTCCGCCCTCCCCCGGGGGCTCTGTTCATTTTCACACTTGGAATATAACCAAACTCAACAGGAAGGCTCAGTGCAGCTCAGGCAGGTGTTTCTCCATAGACAGGAACTAATGGTAAAGTGGCTCTTCTGCCAGACATGATGGCACACGTCTGTAGTGCTAGCACTTGGGAGGCAGAGGCAGGAAGATCACTGCAAGTTCAAGGCCAATAGCATGTTCCAGGCCAGCCAGGCCTACATAGCAAGACGTTGTCTCAAAAATAAATAAACAAACAAATAAAAACAGACTTAAAAGTGGCTCCTCAGCAATTGTCTTGGCGGCTGCTTGTTTCAGAGCGTGCCACTTTCAGTTCCATGTTCACAGGTCGGACATGGGCGCAATGTGTTTCAAAATGACACTGGGCTTCCATGTCAGGAGAGCGGCCAGAGTGTTTCATCTGCACCCTGTGCTTTCGGTAACCATCAGGCTACAGTGGGAACCAGAAACTGTCCTTGTTCCAATGACGCCACTGGCAACTGTGGGCTCCACTCTGCAGAGAAGGGTTGCAGGTGGGCATCGTCTTGTAGGTTTAAACCACTAAGGAGTCTTGTTAGTGTCCTGGGAGAAAATAGATCATTTGGCTCTGGGGAAGTGGCTCAGGCTCAGAGCTGGGCTGCTGGCACACATTGCTATCTGTCTGGTTGGTGCCATGTGTACGTAATTTTAAAACTGTTTCCCATCTGAGGAAGTTGCTGCTCTTTTCTCTTTCTCATCTCTGCACTTGATGGAGGTGTGCAGCTGACCCTCGAGTTAAACCGCAGGAAGGCCAGTCCTGCAGGGATGGCCCAGCTGGTCATCAGGCAGCCTGGAGTCCCTGACACTGCTAACACTCAGCCACTGCTGTGGACGGGGTGAGCCCTGCAGCCACTGCTACAAATGCTCCCGTGGACCTTGAAGGGTAGGGGCCTCCCCTGTGCCGCAGGGCTCTTGGCCCAGAAAGAAAGAGGAGGCGTTTCTTCGTCAGAGTTTTCTATCCCTGCAGTTAGAGGCATGAGGCAACCATGAAATGCTCATGTGTTTTATAATGTAGACTTGCTAAAAAAGAGATTTCACAGGCTTAACCTAAGAAAGGGGCTGGGATTTAGCTCAGTTGGTAGAGCCCTGCACTGCAGTCTCTGAGGTCTTGAGTTCAATTCCCAGCACCCCAAAAATGGGAGAAGAACATGGCAATCCACTCCCAAGGCAATCCTGACATAGTCAGCCATTGAAAACCCTATGAGGGTTGCTATGAGTCGGATGTCGACTCAATGGCACCTAACAACAACCTAAGAAAAGGAGGTTAATCAGCTTTTGACATTTTGGAGGCAAAATCTACCTATCAAGATAAAAGGACCATCTTGATTGGCAGAGACGCTCACATTTGAAAAGAAAAGGAATAGACTTTAGGGACACCTGGGCGGGGACGCCAGCCCTCAGCACATTCCCCTACATCTGCTGCTCCACAAGCACCTTTTCTTTCAGAGCCAGTTCTCACTGCTCTTCCCTGCATCTGTGCTTGTCTCCATGTAGGTGCTGGCGGTAAGCCATTCTTCACTGACCGCCTGCCAGGCTGCAAAGCCTGAGACCAGAGGTCATTGCAGGAAAACAGGAACCCAGGGAGGAGCTGCAGTCCCAGACAGGAAACAGCAGTCTGAGGGGCCCCTGCCCTCAGGTTCCTTGCAACTACTCCTGAATATTGCTTTTCCCAGGTAAGGATTTCCATCAATATGCAGAACGAATCCCTCCCCAGCTTCCTTCCCGCCCTTCCTTCTCTAATTAGAGTTACATTTCTAGGGAAACTGGGGGTCAAAGATTTTAGTAATGGTTGCATTTCATTGAACTTGGTAAACTCACTGTCTTCCCCTCTCCACAGACAAGGCAGGCACTTTACTGCAGGAGGAGGAAATGGGGCTGGCTGGGTTATAGTTTAGAATGTCAGAGCAGGCCTGCCTTAAGGGTGGGGCACTGACTGGGCAGGGGGTCCTTGCTGTTGGCTCCTGGGGCACTGGTTGCTGGCTGCTGCTGCTTTTCATTTTCCAAGGCTTTCACTCAGCTGTGGGTTTCTACTTTCCAACTCTTGCCTCTTCACTGATTGTTGAGGGCAATAAAAACTCTAAGTGTTTGTAAACTACTTTTATAATTATTTTTAAATTAGCTTTTAATTTTGCCAGTTTGAGGGCAATGTGAGATTTTCTAATTAAAGATTTCAGCTTACAGTCATTAATGGGTGATTATAAAGCATCTTGGGTGACTAGTGTTATATTAATTGGTCGTGGCTTATTGTGTGATTGTGTAGATTTGGAAATTTTCCATTTTCTTGAGAATTGCTATTTTTCAATTCTTCTCACATAGATAGCCATATAAATTCAGGGTTTGGATAAACACTCTTGGTTTTAATGATTTTGGTAAGAAATGAAAGCATCTTGCCCCCAGTTCCAGAAATTGGACATAAAGGAAATTTAGTTTCCTCTCAGACTTCTGCTGGGATTTAGCTCAGTTGGTAGAGCGCTGCTCTACAGTCTCTGAGGTCAATTCCCAGCACAGCAAAAATGGGAGACGGACTTGGAATTCACTCCTGAGGCAATCCCGAAACAATCAGCCATTGAAAACCCTATGAGGGTCGCTATGAGTCAGACACAACTCGATGGCACCTAACAACAACAACTCAGACTTCTACAGGGAAGGTGGGTATCTCATTCAGATTGAGGCTCACTATGGGCTGTGGCAGGCTGCTTCCTTGGAAAACTGGATGTCCATGCATTTCATTGGGCTTTGGTCCGTGCATTGTTGGTTGTGTGAGCCAACAAGCTCCTCCTGGAAGGGTTAGACATGAGCCCTGACCACACGGATAAAGGCAGGAGGAGCTCTTGGGTAGGACCAGCAATCTCTTAAATCAGTCCATTACACAATGCATCTTACATGTTATGTGCCAGATCTTGAGGACTAGGTACTCAGCAACAGCTACTTGTGTTCCCTGGGGGCCAGTTGTCCACATGTCCCAGGTCTGTTGGTCTGGGCACGAGTGGGTCCTTGTGAGGGCATGCCCATGGGACTTTTGGGAAGCCAGGGGCCTGTTTGGATCTTGGTATTTTATGTGGACGAAGCAGAGCAATGCTTGTCTCACTCACACACCAGGGCCACTGGGGGATTGTTCAGATGGGCATGTGCCCCTCGAGGTTCTGATCGGTGAACCAGGTGGGCCCAGCCAGAGGCATAGCAGGCTTAAGGGCCACCTTAGCCACGTGCCCTGATCACTGTTCCAGGAACCTGATGTTAAAAACTATTTGCTTTAATAAACTAATCAAAAATGGGTGCTGAAAACCCACTGGGCTGATGTACCTAATGACTGTTTACTGAGCCAATGTTCTGGACACAGGCATGAAAAGCAGGTGTGTTCTAGGGATCCCTAGGCTTGGGTCTGCAAAGCATCCAGAGAGCACCAGCCCCAAGCAAGGCAGGATCTGCACAGACCCAAGGCTCCACCCTGGGATCAGGAAGATGCCTTCTCCTGCCACCTGCCCTTACGTGCTGCTGCGACAGGACTTGGTTCCCTGCTGGAGGCTCTCACCTTCTGCCTGTTTCCACTCTCAGTGTCAGGCCTTGAGTGGTCCTCTGACCTTCCATTGACTAAACTGATGCCCACAGCACAGGAGGGGCTGAGCTTGGAAAGCATTTGTCTTCTCAGAGTGAGGAGAAAAGTGATGGGTATATTTTGTAGATTTTTACATTTCCATTGTTGACCTTGTGAAAACATTACTGTGCTTTTCTGTTTTTTGTTTTCATGCAGAGATGGTTTAGTGTGCAATGGAGTAAACTCTGGCTGTAGGAGGAGGGCACAAGGTGTGGATACCAGGAGCGGGAGCTTCCCTAGTGCTTGGGACTGGTGCTTGCCTGCCCTCCGTCCCTGTCTCCATGCTCTGCCTGCAGGAGGGAAATCCCTGGGAGGAGAGCATTTGCAGGGGGCTGGGTTCCAGCTGCTTAATAACCTTTACTTGGATCTCGCATTCAGAGAGGCAGTGTCAAGAGTGGCTGTAAGCTGCAGGTAGGCCTGATTCTCCTTCATTCCCACCTGTGAGGAGGTTTGAACATGACCTCCTTGGCTCTTCCACACTGAGGCCTAGAGCTTCCTGGCCTAAGCACCAACTCCCTGGGCCAACTGTCTGCAAAAGCCTACACTTTGCATGTGGAGACTTTGAGGAGGCAGACTTGGTGCAAATTCCCATGACAGACACTGGGGCAGGGGCCCAGCCTTGCCGTGGCTGCCTGAGGTGCAGAGGCCTCTTGGTCCAGACTGTTAATGAGTCTTTTTCTAATCCTGATGCCGCGTTCTTCCTCAAAAAGTCCAGCTTCTTGGATTATTTGCCCAGCATATAAATAGAAGAGATATGGTTAAGGTATACAGCCCTAACACACCTTTCTCTACTTTAAGCCAGGCAGTGTTTCCTTGTTCTACTTGAACAACTGCCTCCTGGTTCACGTACAGATTTCTCATGAGTACAATTGGGTGCTCTGGTATTTCCATTTTCTGAAGTGTTATCCATAATTTATCATGATCCACACAGTCAAATGCCTTTGCATAGTCAATAAAACAGATAGACATCTTTTTGATATTCTCTACTTTCAGCTAATATCCACCTGACATCAGCAGTGATGTCCCTGGTTCCCCGCCCTCTTCTGAATCCCGCTTGATTTTCCGGTAATTCCCTGTCTATATACTGCTGCAGTCACTTCTGAATGATCTTTAATAAAATTTTGTTTGTGTGTGATATTAATGATATTGTCTGATAGTCTGCACATTCAGTTGGATCCCCTTTTTTTGTGAATAGGCTCAAATGTGGATCTCTTCCAGTCAGTTGGTCAAGTAACTGTTTTCCAAATTTGTTGGCATAAACATGTTAACACTTCCAGTGCTGCATCTGTTTGTTGAAACATCTCTATTGGTATCCCATCAATTCCTGGAGCCTTGTGTTTTGCCAGTTCTTTCAAGGCGGTTTCCACTTAGTCCTTCAATGCCATTGGTTCCTCTTCATATGCAACCTCTTGGAATGGTTAGTCATCTACCAATTCTTTTTTGTATAACAACTCTGTGTATTCCTTCCATCTTCTTTTGATGTTTCCTGCATAATTTAATATTTTCCTTATGGAATCTTTCACTATTGCCTATGGAGGCTTGAATTTTTTCTTCACTTCCTTAAGCTTGAGAAACACGGAGTGTGTGTTTCCCTTTTGGTTTTCTGCCTCCAGCTCTTTGCACATGTCATTATGATATTTGTTTTTGTCTTCTCAAAATCTTGCCTTCTGAAATCTTCTGTTTAGTTCCTTAACTTCATCATGTCTTCCTTTTACTTTAGCTGCTTGACATTCAAGGGCAAGTTCTATTGTCTCTTTTGACATGCAATTAGGTCTTTTCTTTTTTTCTTGTCTTTTTAAGAACTTTTTGCTTCCTTCTTGAATGATATCATTTATGTCATGCCACAACTCACCTGGTCTCCGATCATTTGTGTCTAAATAATTAAACCTATTCTTGAGGTGGTCTCTGAATTCAGGTGGGAGATACTCAAGGTCATACCTTGGCTCTCATATACTTGTTCTAATTTACTTCAACTTCAATTTGAACTTGCATATGAGAAGTTGATGGACTGATCCACAATCAGCACCTGGTCTTGTTTTGACATTTGCTATAGAGCTTTCCCATCATCTCTTTTCACAAATGTTGTCGATTTTGTTCCTGTATGTTCCATCTGGTGAAGTCCATGTGTATAGTTTCTGTTTATGTTGTTGAAAAAAATCAATTTTCAATGAAAAGGTCATTGGTCTGACAAAATTCTGTTATGCAATCTCCAGCTTTGGTTCTGTCACCAAGACCGTATTTTCCAACTACTGACCCTTCTTCTTTTTTTCAACCTCTGCATTCCAGTCACCAGTAATTATCAGTAGGTCCTGATTGCATGTTTGATCTATTTCAGATTGCAGAAGCAGATAGAAGTCTTCCCTTTCTTCATTTGTGGCCTTAGTGGTAAGTGCATAAATTTGAATAATAGTCATATTAACTGGCCTTCCTTGTAGGCATATGGATATTATTCTATCACTGACAACATTGTATTTCAGGACAGATCTTGAGATGTCTTTTTTGATGATGAATGCAACCCCATTTCCCTTTAGTTTGTCATTCCAGCATAGTAGATCATATGATTATCTGACTCAAAATGGCCCATGCTAGTCCATTTTAGCTCACTGATGCCTAGAATGTCAATGTTTATGCGATCCATTTCTCTTTTAATGATTTCTAATTTGCCTAGATTCATACTACGTACATTCCATGTTCCAATTATTAATGGATGTTTACAGTTGTTTCTCCTCATTTTAAGTCATGCCACATCAGCAAATGGAGGTCCCTGGGACTTTACGTCATTTCTGTCATTGTGGTAGACTCTACTTTGAGGAGGCAACTCTTCCCCAGTAGTCTTCTGAGTGCCTTCCAACCTGGGGGCTTCATTTTCCGGCACTGTATCTGACAGTGTTTCTTTGCTGTCCATAGGCTTTTCAATGGCTAGTTGTTTTGGGAGTGGTTCACCAGTGCCTACTCCCTAGTCTGTCTTAGTCTGGAAGCTTAGCTGAAACCTGTCCACCATGAGTAACCCTGTTGGTATCTGAGGTACCAGTGTCATAGCTTTCAGCCTCATCACAACACACAAGCCCCCACAGTGCAGCAAACTGACAGACATGTGGGGTATCTCTGCATAGTATTATCAAATTAATTTATTAAATCTCTTAAAGGATTCCTATTGCAATTGACTTAGAGATGAATGAGCACTTGTTTTTGTTGTAGTTGCTGCTGTTGTTAGGTGCCACTGCGTCAGATCTGACTCATAGCAACTCAAGATACAACAGACAAAATACACCCCGACATTGTGCCATGCCCAGCATTATGTCAGTGCTTCTCTGCTATTCATAGGGTTTTCAATGGCTGATTGTTTCCCAATTGTTTCAAGAGCTGATTGCCAGGCAAGTTTTTATAGTGGTGCAGGTCGAACTCCGGGCCTCAGAGAGTGCAGAGCAGCACTCTACAAATTGAGCTAAACCTCAGCCCACATGAGCACTTAAATTAATTAAACATTCCAAACTCCCAGAGATGGAAACCACCAGGGTGCTTTCCTAGTACACATGGCTCAGGTAAAGCTTGATAAGTCAGATTAATTTAATATTCTGGGCTTGGTGGAAACAGGCGCATTTTCTGAGTTATCAGCATTAAGTGTAATATTTGGATTTACTTGCAAATAAGATTAAAACACTTAACAGGGAAGTATCTTGAGATGGTGGCTAGCTTGTGTAATGCTCATCTGCCCTAAAGTGGTTTCCTTTTGATAATTTGAAGCCTTGAAGTTATACTAAGTTAAATTAAGAATTAGATACTTGTTAAGTATCTCCAGTCCAGGGGTACCATTCAGAAACCTGGGACTCTATCTTGCCAGTAAAATCAATTCCTGTGACATAGCTAATAAACACAAATTTAAGTGTAGATACTTTTGGCTTCTTATTTTTATACAGTGTGGAGAGGCCAGTTATATTTAGGTCTATTAATAAGTGTGTTCTTCTAGCCACATTGAGGATTTGTACTGTGAAATAGCACATGTCTGTTACTAGGAAGATGGGTCCGGAGGGTTTGCCACGTCCGAGATGCCTCACTAGGAGATGGCAGCAGCTGCCTTCCATGTGCAGATGTTAATTGGGTTCGTTTGGGTTCAGCATATAAAAGAATGTATATGAGGCATAAATTATATTAGGGAATACGTTGCTGTTGCTGTCTAGTCGGGTCCCACTCATAGCGACCCTCACAGGGTTTTCAATGACCAATGGTTTTGGGATTGCTTCAGGGAGTGGATTGCGATGTCCTTCTCCCATTTTTGCAGTGCTGAGGATCAAACTCGGGCCTCAAGGAGTACAGAGTGGTGCTCTACCAACTGAGCTGAAAACCAGCCCAGAGAATATAGATATAGTTTACTAAAGGTCGAGATTATAGACATAGATAGTAAAGCTAGTACACCTTTGAAACATGAGAGCAGGCAGGAGTTAAAGGCTCCTGCTGCATAGAGCGGTGGTCACATGTGTCCTTTGTAGTGAAATTGTGACCCTCAGGGGAGGAAGGAAACATTCCTGGGGTCTAGGCCTGGAATGGGCTGATGGACTTCCCAATGCCTTCTAAGGAATGGGCTCAGAAGTGGACAGACATGTCAAAAGGTTAGGAGTCCAGATGTCTGTGATCCTAACAAGGGAGCAGTCTCCACTGAACAATGTCCTTTTCACCTGCTGGGGGTGTGTGAGCCTCACATAGTCCTTATGACCCTTCATGGCTAAATGCAGGGGTGATTTTAATCCTCTGCTTCCTCCTGACAGGGAAGCGCTGACCACTAGATCACAGCCTTTGTCTCAGAGGGAGCTGACATTGACATTCACATCTCAGGTGGTGGGAAGCACGTGGCTGGGAAACAGGTGGCTGCAGGGTCCTCTTAATCCCCCCTTTTCCTGCCTGTCACTCTCTAAATAACATGTGTGTAAAGAATGTGAGGTCATCTAGTCATGAAATGTCCCAGTTGACACCAGATGCTGGCATGTGACAGAAGCAGTCATCTACTTCCTTGCTTTCCTTGAAAAAGAGACTTTCCTGATGGGTTAGAATTATTGTTGCTGTGTGTGAATAAAACTACTAAAATGATAAAGGAAAAACTGAAAGAACAGAATGCAAGGAGAGTAAGATACACTCTTGAGAAGGAAAGGTAAGAGATAGGATTGTTGTCAAGTGCCATCAAGTCATGTCCGACTCATAGTGACCCTGTGTACAACAGCACAACTATGCCTTGCCTGGTACTGTGTTAGTGCTTCTCTGCTATTGAAAAGGTTTTCAATGGCTGATTGTTTTGGGATTGTTTTGAGAGTAGGCTGCCAGGTCCTTCTCCCAAGGAGATATGAAGTATATGTTTTTTGTTATTTTTTTTTGTATGTTTGTGGAATTGGGGGGCTAAACCCATGGCCTCACACATACTTGGCAAACACTCCACCACGGTGCTGCACCTCCAGCCCCTTTTTTAGTTTTTTGTTTTGAGACAGGGTCTCACTAAGTTACTCAGACTACATCTGGCCTCAAACTTGCAATCTGCCTCCAGAGTCACTGGGACTACAGGTATGTGCTACCACACCCAGAATAGTATATTGTATTGTTAAAGACAAAAGAATAATTTTGCCCTAACGTAATGACTGGTTGTCCCAGAATAAGAAAGGGGAAAATGCAGGACAAATATGAATGGATGCAGCAAGCATGGCAAGTGTGTGGAAAGGATTTTATGTTTGTCTAGCTGGTAAGATTGAGTGGACTTATTTATAAGGTTTTTCATTTAAACAAGCTTTAATGTCAAAAGTACACTAGTGCAAAAGTACAATTAGTTTTCTGTCTGTTAAAAGGTCTCTTGGATTACTGATCTTGCTTTTTGTTTTTCTCCTATGCTGGAGATTTCAAACACAGGACCTTGCACAAGCTAAGCAAGTGCTGTACCACAGAGCTACACCCCAGCCTTTGGTATTTTGAGGCATGGTCTCACTGTGTAGCCAAGGCTGGTCTCTGGCTTCCATCCTTCTGCCTCTGCTGAGTGCTGGGCTCCCACATGTGGCTTAATCTTACTCTTACAGTTGTTGTTGTTGTTGTTGTTGTTGTTAGGTGCCATTGAGTCAGTGTCCGACTCATAGCGACCCTACATACAATAGACAAAACAATGCTTCTCTGCTGTTCATAGGGTTTTCAATGGTTGACTGTTTTTCAGGAATGGGCTTCTGGGTCCTTCTCCTAAGCCTACAGCACCTGGCATTCTCAGGGGGTCTCTCATCCAAGTACTAACCAGCCCCTACCCTGCTTAGCTTCCAAGATCTGACAGGATCAGACCCGGCAGTGGTATAGCGGCAGGCCTATTACTCTTACTAAGAGATCATAAAGAGGTTATTGTTTCTTTGTTTACCTTTTAGGTATTCTGCCTGGGGACTAAGATTTTTGCATCTAACAGATTTTATATGCTTTATGTTAATCTATTTTTACATTTTTGGCCCCTTTGGAAAATGGAGATTTCTTATTTTCAAAGGAACTGAGGTTTCTAAAAAGTTGTTTTTAAGGGGACATCAAGGCGCACAACTGTGATCCCAGTGACTTAGAAGGCCGAGGCAGAAGGATGGAAAATTTGAGGCCAGAGGCAGCCTGCACAATTTATGAGACACCATCTCAAAATAAAAAATGAAAGATGGGATGGGAAGGCAGCCCAGTGGTAGAGCACTTGCGGATCGCGTGTGAAACCCTGAGTCAACCCCCAGTACTGAAACAAAAACAAAAACGTTCAACTGAGGATTCTGTATGAAAAGTTCCAGCAGAGCAAATTTAAAAGGCCTTTGTGGTATATCACCATCCTTACTACATGCTATGGTCTGAAAGTTCATGTACCCCAGATTCACAGGTAGAAGTCTGGACACCTCATAGAGATGGTGCCTACATGCGGGGCCTTGATCATGGTGGTAGTGCCTCATGGCCTGGTAAGATCCAATTTTAGCATGAATCCTGTTGGGAGCAGTGCTGGGGGTGCAGTTCAGTGATGGAGTCTATGTTTAGCATATGCAGGGCCCTGGGTTCAATCTCCAGCACTGGAGAAAAAAAGAATACTGTTGATTCTGTTTATCTAGAACCCCCCTGTGGATACCTGATCTACTTCCTGGTCATGAACATGCTATGTCAGAAACAGATGAACGCATTTGTGTCTTCCCACGTTGTCAGGACTTATTGAGTAACAATTCACAAGCTATGTCAGTTTTTTTGGCATTAATTTGCCATGTATTCCTGACTTCACTTGACAGTCAATGGCCATCAGCAATGACAGGTTCTTTTATTCCAATTTTAATTCCTAATATTAACTCTCAGATCACACATTCCACGCCACACAATTCTGTGTCGACTATGGAATAGCAACTGAAGGGATAAAGCTTCAAAGACTTACAGCCTTAACGAAGGCAAGAATAGGGAGCTGACACAGAAGTCAAGACAGTCGCTGCAAGTGGTTTGAGAAGATATTAAAGAAGCCGCTTGCAAGCTGTTGAGGGCACAGAGCCAGTCTCAAGGCAAGGAGCTGAAGAACTGCAGGGCCAGTCAAGGCAGGTACAGGGCCAGTTCAAAACGAGGCAGAGGGCTCAGTCAGAAGCAGGGGAAATATGCTGAGCTGAAGCCCCAGGGACAGAGCCGGGAGTTTGTTGTCTGTCAATCTAAGACCTATTGGCTGGGTGGTCTAATGATGATTGGTGGATGCCACTGTGCCCAGTGCAAAGTGTCCCTCCTTCTACCTGGTCTGGGTGAAGGGGTTATATCATTCATTCATCTGGGGTGTTCATGGCTTTGTTCTGATGTATTTTTGATATGTCCAGGTGTCCTGTGTTCCTGACGATTTGATAAGTTCATGTTATTGTGTTAGGTGCCATCAAGTCATGTCCGACTCATAGCGACCCTCATAGGGTTTTCAATGGCTGACTGTTTTGGGATTGCCATGGGAGTGGATTGCCAATTCCTTCTCCCATGTTAGCGGTGCTGGGAATCGAACTTGGGACCTCAGAGACTGCAGAGCGGCGCTCTACCAACTGAGCTAAATCCCAGCCCTGATAAGTTCATAGGCAGTAATATTTTATTCACATGAGTTGGTTATTATCAGTCTGTGACTCGCGGTTTATCCTGGACAGATGGTGGTTGTTTATGTGCATAAACAAGATGCAGAGTCACCAGCCCCAGACTCTACTTGAAATGGATCACACTGCTGCTCTGCACAATGTAGCCACTCAGGGCAAGCCACAGCCTGAAAACTGTTAGTTCACACAATTTGGAGTAACTTAGGGTGTAGCCTGGTCTCCACACTCATCCTCCACAACCCCCAGGTAGAATTTGTTCATCAGCCTTGCCTCCATCAAGGGTCCTATGAGGGCAGTCTAACCAGAATCCCCCTCACCCTGATGTCTCCTCTTAGTGATTTTCCACCCACCACTCCCACCTGCTCCCTGCCTCTAAATCTCCACTTGCCCACATGGTGTTTAGGTGGAGCCCACTCTCTGCCCTGCTGCAGGGCCCCACTGCAGTGGTCCCTGTGTACGTTGGGTGGTCTTGAACAGAGTCTGCCTTACTGTTTAAACATGCGTCATGAATAATTTTTCTTTAACACTTTCAGAAATAATTATAATTTTTGAACTGAGAATAAATATTACCCTTGTTAATTAAGACATTGGGAATGATTCATTTGAGACACCAGACATAAACGTGCCTTAAAAATAGTGTCTGCTAAGGAAGAGCAAGTGTATTTACTGTCTTCTTGACATCTTATTATATCATGCTCATATAATTTCCTGGAGAGGAAACGGGAAATAATGAAAAGACCTTGGCCTCTGGTCAGGAAGGAGGGGCTGAGTGCAGGAGGAAGCCACTGGCCTGGCCACGTGAGGTGTGCTAGGCAGGGACACCTCAGCTCTGCTTTCTACCTGATTTCAGAGTGCAAGGCATGAAGGCAGTTCCAGGGAGGAATGAAGCTACATCCTGGTGCCCCAGCAATGCGTCCTCGGTGCCCACACAGAGCTTGATAAGTGAATGGACGAGTTGGTGACTTCAGGAGCTGTACACATTGTTGTTACCACCGGTTGGTGGGAACTGTACAGGGGAGGAGGAATCATGCTCAGGTTACCAGAAAAAGAAAGGCAGCTCAGGGAGGGCAGGTAACTCCAGGCTTTCACAGGGAACTCACCCTGCTCCCACTGCTCTCTCTTGCCACCCTTGACCTCATAAACTGATGGCCTCTGGAGAAGCTACATCTGTGTTAAAAGTCCTGACTTTGGCTGACCAGTTGTGATTGTGGAAAGATGACATGGGGCAGCTCCAGAGCCTAATTATCTTGGGTTATTTGGGGCCCTGTACTAGCCATTTGCCTTAACTTTCGTATCTGGCTTTATAGTCTTGTGGCTATGAAGCAAACTTCAGAGAATGCCGCTCAGCCAGGCAGGCCTCTGGCTTCTACCAACCCCGAAGCCTAGAACACTGTCGTTAGGTCACAGTCAGGCATAAGCCCCAGGGAAGAATGGGCCTCCAGGGACCATTCCAGTAAGTTTGTCCTCAGGCATGAGGAGTCCTTACAAAAGAGTCACAGTGTCAGAGGCCCTGGGAGATGCCACCCAGTGTTGCCACCTGCAGCCTGAGGAGTCTCCCTCCCATGGGCCTCCACTCTGGTAATGGGGTCCTTGGCTCTGTCACCAGCGGCACAACAGAGAGGGACAGCTCAGCATGGCCACCTAGCCTGAGGAGTTCCCGCAGTTTAGACTCTACTCAGGTTAACACAGGCCCTTGGCTACGTCACAGAAAAGAATTTCAGGATGAGCCAGAGGCAAAGTTATACAGTTTATTAAGTCCACACTTTAGAATATATGTGGACACTCAGAGAGAAAGTGAGCGAGCAAGTGAGCACAAGAGAGAGAGAGAGACAGAGAGAGAGAGAGAGGAGGGAGAGAGGGGGGGAGAGAGAGAGAGAGAGAGGGAGGGAGGGAGAGAGGGAGAGAGGAGGGAGAGAGGAGAGAGAGAGAGAGGGAGAGAGAGAGGCATCCTAGACACAAACGAGAACTTATTAGGGGAGCGAAGCACTGGAGGCCAAAACAGAGAGTGGTACATGTGCCCCATTCAGTTTTATTTAACTTGGGGCGCACCCCATGTGATGTCAGTCCTGGGTCGTATAGGTTTAAGAAAAGAAACTGAAGGGAGTTGCCCTGGCAAAGCAGCACAGAATTACAGAGGGGAGGGCAAAACTCAAAGGTTATGTACATTTTGACCCCAAGAGTGGTTTATTGTTATTTTATCATTTTCATTATTTAAAATGTCTCTCAAAAATAACGTCTGTATGCAGGCAGTCCTCAGGGCAGTCTTCTTGGTAATTGTGTCAGAGTTCTCAACTCTCAGCTGGTAAGATTCAAACCAGATCCTGGGGTGAAAGCTCTTTCCCTTTCCATGTCCCCCAAATTTCCCTATCCTTCTATCCTGCCTCAGCTCCCTTGTAGAAAAGAATTTCAGGACAAGTCAGAGTGAAAACAAGTGAATTTATTAAGTAAAGGTAAGAGATAGTACAGCCTTTGGATTTAAACATGGGCATTCAGAGAGAATAACATCACAATAATAGTACATGTCCGAGACGCAGACATGGGCTTCTCAAGAGAGACTCACACCTGATGTTCTTAACAATAGCTGTAGGTAAGTTTTTGTGGCCCGTGTGTCAGTGGCACTGGGGGACACAGCCTAGCACTGCTGCCTGTAGCCCAAGTTCCCCCCACTCAGGGGCCTCTACTCAAGTGGCACCCAATCCTTGGCTCTGTTACAGAAAAGAATTTCAGGATGAGTCAAAGAGAAAACAAACTTAGTGAGTTTATTAATTAGGGGTAAGAAACAGTACACACTTAAGATTTAAGCATAGGCATTTAGAGAAAAAAAGAAGATACTTAAGAACAGAATCATAGTACAAATCCAAGACACGGAGGCCTGCTGCTCAAGAGAAAGAATCACATTTGAATAGCTTAACAATAGCTATATATATAATTTTGTGACTTTTAAAGTTACATTGCTCAAAGGATATGATTTTCATACAGTTCAAAGTTTAAGCAAAACAATTAGCTTACCTATTCTATCTTAAAGAATTTCCCCTTTTGTAAAGGAAATTGTAGGGTGGCTTTATAAGGTACATCATTAAGGTTTACGGATGAGAGGAAAATGTCAGTTAGACAAAAACATAGCCAAAATAGGTCAAAGGAAGAAGTTTCATGTTTTAGAGGATTTAAAAGGTTAAGTAGTAATGTTTTGGTATGTCTTCTATCTAAGGAATTTCTCTTTAGTAAAATGAGACTGTAAAGTGGCCAGGGAGCTGCATTGTGTAGGTTTATAGATGAGAGTTACAAAGATGTTGGGTAAGATATGTTGACTGTAAACATGGCCGATAATCTTGTTTGTGAGATTCTCAAAGAAGTAAAAGATTACAGAGGAAAAAGTAAGATTAAACTTGAAGGTCACATACATTTTGATCCTAAGAATGGCTTATTGCTATTTTAAGATTTTCATTTGAATTCTCTCTCTAAATAATGTCCCTATTTAGGTAGTCTTTACAGTGGTTTGCTTGGTTGTTGTGTTGAAATTCTTGACTCTCCGTGAGACTTAACCAGATTCCGGGTGGGGGCTCTTTTTTCCTTCCCATGTCCCCTTAATTTTCCTGTCTTTCCATCCTGCCTCACGTGAAACTACCCTACTCCAAGGTTACAGCCACATTTATAGATTAAGCAAAGCTTAAAATTACTTAAAGTTTACAAGTTAAGTAATCTGTATGAGCTGGCTTACTTATTTTCCTTACCTTAAAAAACTTCCTTTTGGTCTGGTATGGTGGTGTGTGCCTATAATCCCAGGGACTCAGGAGGTGGAGGCAAAAGGATTGCAAGTTTGAGGCCAGAGACAACCTGCAAATTTAGTGAGAACTTCTCTCAAAATCAAAAGTAAAAGTTGGGCTGGGGATGGATGGGGGACGACAACATGTTTATTAAGGAAGAGCTCCACCCCCTCCACATGGAGAGACAATCCAGGGCCTTTCCACACTAGGGAAGCACTCTACCTGAACCGTACTCCACCCTACCAGGAAGCTTTTTAATGTAAAAATACAGAAAAATACAAAACACGAAATTGAACTTCATGTAAACATAGAAGTGATAGTAATATTTATGGCATACAATGTGAGATTTTATATAATTACCATCATTAAGTATACATTTGGAAACTGTCACTTAGGTAGCAATAGGGTTTTTGTTTTGCTTTTGGTTTTTAAGTTCATTTCGAGACAGGGTCTTGATAAGTTGTGCAGGCTACCTCTGGCCTCAAACTTGTGTCCTCCTGCCTCAGCCTTCCAAGTTCCTGGGATTATAGGTGTGCACCCACCATAGCACCCAGTGTGATAGTTTTGAACATGAAAAATAAATTAGAACACATCAATCACATTCAACTTAGTTGTAAGTTCCCCATTTGTTGTACATACAGATTGTTTATATTTTACAGGGTAGTAAATTTATTAATTCAAAATGGCAAACTTTTTAAATACATCACTATATAATATACAATGTAGACTAGGCATATAACCTATATAAGGTTATACATAAT
Organism: Pedetes capensis; assembly: GCA_007922755.1. Lineage (NCBI taxonomy): Eukaryota > Metazoa > Chordata > Mammalia > Rodentia > Pedetidae > Pedetes > Pedetes capensis. Next base: position 3,568 of record VMDO01007752.1, on the reverse strand, counting down.
GGGCAGTACAGAGAGAAATTTGGGGGATATTAAATACAAGTTTTAATATATCATGATATGAAGGCTTATCACTAAGTCCATATCTTTTTTAAAATTTTTAACTGTTTTGCAGTACTAGTGGGTTGAGCTCAGGATTTCATACAGGCTGGGCAAGTGCTCTACCACTGAGCTGCACTTTCACCCTCATTTTTTAATTTTTAATTTTGAGACAGAGTCTTGCTAAGTTGCACAGGCTGCCTCCAGCCTCAGACTTGTGATCCTCTTGTCTCAGCCTCCCAAGTTGCTGTGATTATAGGCCTGTCTTGCCCCACTTGGCTAGATTTTTCTCTTTATAGCAGGAGGGATCTTGCTTAAAAGGAGATCCCCACCTGCCGCCCATACATGGAGGCACCTATTGTCCTCATATGTAAATGGTGTTACCTGCCACTGACCATGTCATTTGTGAATGGGTATTATCTACCAGTTAATGTGCTATTTTTAAAGGGCAGTACTGACCACCAGATAAGCCATTTGTCTTCGGGGAAACTCATATATTGACATTCATGTCTCAAAATATGCCTGGGACCAGATGACCATTTTATTCTCTTTCTGCCTAGTACCCCCCCATCAACTGGATTGTATAAAGTATGCCTTTTGCAAGTTTTTACAATAGCATGGCTTAATAGTATAAAACTCAGAGATGAGGGCATGAATCACCATGTTAAATCCGTAGAACTTGAGAGAAGCCTTGTGTCATATATGTGGCTCCCCCAACCTCTGGGGCTGACCTTCACCTCCAGCTGTCCGGTATCCCAACCTGCTGCACTCTTCCACAAAAAGACATTCAGTACTGTTCTTTAAAGCATTACAGCATCTAGCTTTCTAAGGTAGCAGGCCTGGCTTTCTCACAAGTTCTCCGGGATTTGTATGGGCGTAGTTTAACCTACCGTGACAGTTCTCACAGCACCCCAGAGTGGACATGCGCCCCAAGATGAAGCCCTGGGCTGTGTCTGGGCAAAGGGAATCCACAGTTTCCCCAAGTACAGTATTCTGTTCCTTGTTTTATTTGCAGCATCTCTGAATGGGCTGTATTTGGAGTTGGCTTCCTGTTGTGTTTACGGGGTGTTTGACAACCCAGTGTGGCTGCTCAGTCATTGCTGCTGCAGTCCCTCAGGCTGTCTTGGCCAGGCCAGCCTATCTAAACTTGCTTGAACAGATCTATAGACATACACTTTTGTTGGGAATCCTAGAATGTACCACCAAGGTAGGGGTCCATCTGGTCCACTTGGAGGACAGACCTCTGTCCTCTAGGGCAAGTGACCCTTGTCCTACATCCTGGTCCTTCACTCCTACCCCTCCCATTGTGTAACCCAAGATGGCCCCTGACCAGTCCAGCTCTGGAGTGACCTCCTCCACTCTGATTGGTCACCCAGACCCCCATGTTGGTCAGTAAAGGGACTCCCCATGATTGGCTCGGCCCACGCCTTATGCACCTACCAAAAATGCACGATTACAAGTCTTTATTTGCATGGCAGTTAGTGACAGTTACCCCTGGCGCCAGCCCTGCCCTGATTGGCCACTCCCCAGTCCACCCCCCTCCTGAAGGTATATAAGCAGGCCACTGACCACCCTCAAGGTCCTTAGGCCCCCTGGTGCTCAGGGGCCCTATGGTCCTCTGGTCCTCAGGGGCCTCTGGTTCTCAACCTCTTATCTCCATCTGCCATCCCGACCACTGCACCCCACTCCTGAGACTCATCTCCTTAACATCAACAAGACCATCAAGCAAGACTCTGTGTCAAGACCGGGGCCTCCGAAGTGGCAAGGCCTTTAAGCAAGACATGAAGCGCTCTCCAATTCTTCCCTCTGCCTGGGGAGGAAGTGAGTAGATAAGGCGAGCTGGAAGAGTCAAGGCGAGCAAGGACCATCAGCGTTAACAACATCCCCTGGCTTGCTCCTGTTCTGCCTTGCAGGAGCAGCTGAATAAAACCTTTGTTGTATTTTCATAACAAGGCAGCTCCTGAAGTCTTTCTTTGGTGCCACAGACCAGCTCTCACCCTGACGCCGAGGGTCCTGGAGCATCGCCAGTGTTGAGGCAAGGCTCTGACACCTTGCTGGGCCGGAGCCAAGCCCCAACACACTTTCAATGTTCTTAAGTACCAGGAAGAAGGAATTCCTAAATGTAGCAGCACTGGCTGACATAGTCTTTAGTAGTTGTCTTGTGATTTTATTAGATTTTGTACCGTTGAGCCTGGTGAGTTCAGAGGTCCTTGGTGGGGGTGGTGAGACTCCAAGAACTCTGGGGTAGAGGTGGGCAGCTGCTGTGGTCTTGGTAGCCAGGTGGCCCGTCAATGTTTCTATTTGGATGTCTGGCTAAGCTGTCCTTCCTAGACCCTGTGCCCCAGTCCTTGGGACCACCCCTTCCCAAGCCCTGGGCCAGGTCACCACCTACCTAGCTGGCCTCACCCAAAGGCAGCCCAAAGGAGCTCCTTCTCATTTAAAAGTTTTGCTGCTAGTTACTTCTGGAAAACCCAATAGTACACTTGACTTTTTCTTTCTTTCTTTCTTTAATTTAGCAGTAGCATTATGACCTCAGAAAGTTTTCACAGAAGGCTGTAGTTCTACAATTTTTTTTTCTTTTTTTGGTACTGGGCATTGAACCCAGGGCCTCAGATTTGCTATATGAGTGAGTGCTCCCCCAGCCCATTTTTATTTCGTAACAGGGTCTCACTACGTTGTGCATGCTGCCTCTGGCCTCCAACCTGTGATCTTCAGGCCCCCGCGTCCCGAGTTGGAGCTGTTGGGATGACAGGCGCGCCAGGCCGGCTTGCTCACCGAGGAGCTTTGTCAACGTCCCCTTGCAGAGGTGAGAAACCTAACCCAAGCGAATGTGCACCTCCCCCTTAGGAGGGCGCCCCCAGGTTCTCGCATTTTATCGCTGGGCTCCCTCCACCCATTCTTCGAAGTGGGTGGGGCTCCCGACCCCGGTGCGCCTGGCAGGCCCAGAAGCGGTCCACAGGGCGGAAACGAGGGCGAGGACCGGGGCCCGCACCGCCGCCTCTCCTCTCTCCCTCTCGCGCAGAGCGGGCCGCAGGGCAGCAGCAAGGGGCCGCGGCCGGCGGGGTCCCTGCTCTCGTCCTCGGGGCTCTCCCCGCCTCCCCGCAGGCGGCTGCCTGGCTCCGGCCCCCAGCACAGGAACCAGGCTTGGCAGGCAGCGCGGCCCCCAGAGCGCAACCCCGATTCTGCGCTCGCTGTCAGCGATGCCCCGCCTGGCGCAAAGGGCCAGACATGCGCGCTGCGCGCCCCGGCCTAGATGTTGCCATGGCGACCCGGGCAGGCCACGCCCACCGGCCGGGTGAGGGGTCGACGCGGTAAAAGGTTGCGGGAGTTGAGGGGTTCCTGAGTTGGGGGAGGGGCCCGGGGTTCGGGGCTCGCTCAGTCGGACTATCCCAAGAAGGGGAGTAGGGGCTGGACGTAGAGCTCGGGGCCGGCTTGCGCGTGTGGGGGCGGGGCCGGGGGCGGGGCCAGGGCGGGGCGGGCCCTTCTCGGGCCGCGGGGGAAAGAGGTGAAGGGGTGGGGGGAAGACGACGGA